>DWPT01005818.1:0-11916 GCA_018251895.1 Agathymus mariae mariae
CTATCAATGAATAAACGGCTCTTAACGTTGACGAATTACATCTAAAGTTAACAAAACTACTAATAAATAGGTACATTTTTAATTAGAGACGAAAGTATAAATGATTGTTATGTTTAATGTAATACTTTAAAGTCATTTTATTTACTTTTAGTATTATGTAACACAATTCATTATATTTCATAGCAATGTTAAATCGGCTGGAAAAATTTTCGTTGAAATATATAATAAATAGTATTACTTATTTTATATGTATACACGAGTATACAAAAATATATGAGGCGTAAAAATTTTAATCACCATTGAGGTAATTTAGCTATTTCATAGCTCAAACTCTTTGTTTATAAATTATTATAACCATAAAATCGGTGTAATTTTATTGGATTAAAAATCTGAAATCGTTCGTACAAAAATATAAAGAAATATAACTGAGCAATTTATAATACTTTTATAGTAACCAAGTCCTCGGACTATCAACTGGGATTGAAGAAACAGGCCAAGTTCGTTGGGGTATGGCAGTCTGTTTATTTGCTGCTTGGCTTATCGTTTTTCTTTGCCTGTGCAAAGGCGTCCAGTCTTCTGGAAAGGTTTGTAAATTGTTCGTTGCATGTCATTTATATTATTATTTATTCAGTAACGTGCTGTTACTTACACACAAATGTTTCTAAGTAATAATTGAATAAGCAATAAACTATTTGGCAATTTTGAAATGTTTTATGAATAAGGGTTAACTTAAGCTAAGAAATAACCATTCTACTGAATAAGTTCGAACCTTAACAATCGATTCATGAATGGAATGAACGAAGAAGAAATAAGAATTTAAGCGAATATAAAGACGTCTGAATAACGAACATATATTTAAAAGTATTATATACTTATATATATATATATATATATATGTATCATTATTATTAGAATATATAAGATTATTTGAATACACAAGGGGCTCGCTGTTGACTTCGTTTGGGTTGAAAATTAATTATATATTTACATGGTATATAGCATATTTTCATCCGGAACAATGTACCTGTCAAATGGTAAAATGATTTTTTGAATGTGTGTCATCGTTACGGACATTACTCAAAAAAGTTCACGCCCTCGTTATAAAATTTGTATAGATTTAAGAATAATTTTGTTGCCTTAAAAAAGTTGTAAGTTATACAGTTGAATGGTTTTGATATTTTGATATATTACTCTCAATTTGAATTTCGCTTACGTACATTGGTGTCCTTTAAATATATATATATAATATATAAATTATTTTAAACTTAAACTAATAACAATTGGTAGGTACTCAGTATACATTTATTGAATTTGAATCGTAACTAACTACACAGTTATCGAACAACAACAATAATAATAAGGAAAGCAACTTTCTTTCAGGTCGTCTACTTCACGGCGTTGTTCCCGTATGTAGTGTTGGTCATTTTGTTTTTTCGTGGAGTGACATTGCCGGGAGCTTCTACGGGCATTTTGTACTACCTAACACCAGATTTTAGTCAACTCCTTAATGCGCAGGTAGAGTCTATGTAAAAAGATTAATTACTTGCTCACTAAAAAAGTTAGATTTTTAAACGATTTATTATTGTTTTACACAGGTGTGGGGCGACGCTGCTGTGCAAATATTTTTTGCGTTAAGCCCTGCGTGGGGCGGACTTATAACCCTTTCTTCCTACAACAAATTCACCAACAATTGTTACATGTCAGTAAATAGTAGATAATTATTATTCAATGATGTTCACATAAGGTATTTTAAGCAGACTACTTTTAATAACGAAGTACTTTTACTTTCAGTGATTCATTGATAGTGGCTGTGTCAAATATAGCTACTTCATTTTTCGCTGGGCTTGTGATTTTCTCCGTTATCGGTTTTCTAGCTCATGAACTCCAAGTGGATGTCGATCGAGTTGTGGATCAGGGAGCAGGCTTGGCTTTTATTGTTTACCCAGAAGTAGTGACTAGACTGCCAGTTTCCCCTCTTTGGTCCATACTTTTTTTTTTAATGCTCCTAACACTTGGACTTGACTCGCAAGTAAGCCCACAGATATTTATAGTAGCTTTTGAGAAAAAAATTATTATAGCTTAATTTTTCACTTATTTATTTGAAGCTGAATTCTTACAAAAAATTAAATTAAATTTTGTTTTATCTTTCAGTTTGCCCTCATGGAGACTGTGACCACAGCAATTCTTGATAGATTTCCTAACTTCCGCCAGAAGAAGGGATGGGTTGTTTTTTCTGTCGCTGTATTTGGTTATCTCGGCGGTCTTATTTTTACTACCAATGTAAGAAGTACGAGTGTCTTAACTTGACGTGATCTCATGCATTTTTCAAAAATAATAATTATCTTTAATTTTAGAGTGGCATGTACTGGCTCCAACTAATGGATAAATACGCGGCGAATTGGTCAGTTTTGATAATCGCTATCGGTGAATGTATACTTATTGCCTGGATATACGGGGCTGAAAAGTTCTGTCGCGATATTCAGCGAATGATCGGCAATCAATCGAAACTGTGGGTATATTTCTGGAGTGCGATGTGGCGCGCTATTACTCCAGCCGCTCTAGTGGTGTGTACAAAAACTTATCTTGAAGCTTTTAGAGGGAGTCATCAATATGTAACTTGCTTTTCTAGGTAAATTTTATTCCTTAATTTATTTCAAAACAATTGTCAATACCGTTTCAGTTTATTCTCGTATTCAATTGGATCGAGTACAAACCGGCCTCTTACGGACATTACGTGTACCCAATGTGGGCCGACGCCGTCGGGTGGACTCTCGGAGTGTTACCAGTCGTCGTCGTCGTCCTGATGGCCGTGGATCAGATTTGCAGTGGTCCTGATGAACTCACCATAATGGAGGTTGGATTTTTTCTTATTATAATTAAATGAATCCAGAGAACTTTGCTAATGTTCAACTGGACCGTGAGACGCAAGAGTGGTGCTGTTTCTACAATAAATGAACTTTGGTAATTTGGCGTCATTAAATGGTATTGGCATATGGCGTTTTAAATTCATCGGTTATTACTTCCAACCCGTTAATCAGATCATTAGGAAACTTAATACATAAAAGTGAGAAAGGACACCAGCACCGTTAGGTGACGCCACCCGGTGTAAACGAAGATGTGAACGACCCGAACTAAATAAAGTCAAGCTGCTTTGGGTGGTTATGTATACAGCGTAACCTACAGACAATTTATTTATGTATTACGTTTGGCTTTTAGTATTTTAAATATAATTTTAAATAATATCGAGTCTAACATTTGAGATAAATTGTAATAAAATAAAATTTGAAGATTGTTGTAAAGTAGTTTGGTACTAATCGATAACAATGTACCTAAACGAATTATCTAACAATAGTATGTATCTATCTATCGTAATCGTATCTTCGTATTTTAAAATTTTGATAAATCTAAATGTGTACATTAATTATTCTATGAACATTTTAATTACTTAGCTACTAATTAATGTATGTTATTAAAATTTTCGCAAAATATTTGTAATGGGTATTTAGGTTTAGTTAACGATGTAAGGACCACAACATTTTTCTTCGATATAGGGACAACAACTCTCTGACAGGATATCTATCAGTGAACCTGTCAGGTGGAAATCACTCAACAGATAGTACTTGACATATTTGTATGTTTCATTATCTTTTTAATTCCGGAAAATGCATCTGCGCCAGAACAATGGAGAGTAAAGTAAAGTAGCAAACAAAGATTTGAGTATGTTTGCATAAATATTGCAATAATTGAATATGTTTTTAATTCACCGGTATAGGAAAACCGAGTTATATATACATACATATTTAGTTTGTTAAATTTGTGCTTAATAATAATACATATATGTGAATTTGAAATAACACTACTGGTAACGCTATTTCATTTATTAGCAAATTCTACACTTGCGAGTTATATTTTTGTATTACGGTTTAAATAGTTATACCCACAAAGTCGTTGTAAGCCGCTGGTAAATCAATCATAATTAAAAACTGGAAAATGAACAAAACAATTTGGAGCAAAAAAATTGAAAATCAAAATAAATGTCTATAATTATTTTTTACATAAGAATGAATCATAATAATATTAATTATCTATGGGTAGGTACTATAATTTAGTTAAAAACTACGACATCATAGCTACTTTTCTCTATTACCTATTAAGATTTCGATACTATTATAAAGTCTTTAAGTGTTTTTCGATATATTTATTAATATGTTTATATAATGTCATATTACAGAAAGCACGATTCCTTTCTCGGCCGACTGAGGAATGGGGTCCAGCTGGAACGATTACTACATGTTTGCCTGAAACAGAGCCACCAGCACTTCTTTTGCGCGGCCGCAAAGTGCCACGCGAGCATGGTGCTTGACCACCGCACGCGCATCCGCTGCTTGCTATGCGCAAGGTATATATCATAATTGTGCTTTTAAAACTACTTTCCTGTTTTCGTCGTGAATTCATGTAATTTATTAATTTCAGACGTCCCACGACGGCGGAGATAGTTCATCTATCACTAGTGGGTTTGAAAATGAAACAAGAAAAGCAAGCATAGGAATTATTAAAACAAAAAGAAATTCTATTAAAAGAAAAGTTCAAAATTTTAGCCACGAATCCGATGATACAGTTATTGAGCCCTTATTACAAATTGACAAAACAGAAACGATTAATCGAAGTGCCAAATATTTACTGTCAAAATCTAAGACTGATTCATTGAGTGAAAGAGAGAACAAGATATATAGTGAACACAAATTTGATAAATACAATACGTCAAAACCCGTCTGTTCCACAGGAACTACAAGTAATTCTAATGTAACTATACATAATCATATGAATATAAATGTATTTGGAGGTCACAATGGATCTAAGGTTACAAGTACCATAAAAAGCCCTGTACTTGTTGAAATTAATGCAAGTAGGAATATTAGCAATTCAAATCAATCGTCTTCAATTTTTACAACAGCTAATATTCATGCAGATAGTATTACTAAATCAATAACACCAATGCAAGTGACACCATTGCCAATTTTGTCAACTGTAGAAGGTACTATTGCAAAACCAGGCAAAGACCTTGATTGTAGCCAAAGTAAGAACGACGAACCAAGCACTAGTGATAAAACATCAAAATCATTATCAGTATACTCTTACTTCAGGTCAGATATTGGTAAGCCTGGTCTAATTACCGAACCTATCCATAGAAACATTAGTTCAGGTTTAGATAAAAGCCCCTTAGAAACTTCAACACCCACCTCCTCACCTCGAGAGCAACATGATTTGGGTTTAATTAACAATTTCCGAGGTAGAG
The DNA here is from genome assembly GCA_018251895.1 of Agathymus mariae mariae. NCBI lineage: Eukaryota > Metazoa > Arthropoda > Insecta > Lepidoptera > Hesperiidae > Agathymus > Agathymus mariae. The sequence goes on from DWPT01005818.1 coordinate 5,297, forward strand.
ACTCTGAAATTAAAATTGAAATAATGGAAAATGTTAGTTCACAAAATCAAAATAAATCTAGTGTAAAAAAAATTGTGCCAAAAGATAGTGCAGTTTCGAAAAAAGACGATAAAATTAATAGTGGTTCTGTTGGTATTACTAAACAATTACAGCGCCAAAAGAATACCATAGTCGATGATCCACGTGATGAGGACACTGATCTAAAAAATGTAAGCGAAGCCAATAAATTATTTATATCTACATATAAAGATTCCATATCAAAAGACGAATTAATGTTAAAATCCACTTTTCAACCGTCACAGGCAGTGAAATCAACTACAAAAAACCTTAAAGGGAACTCCAGTGAAAACAAAGCAGTGACAATCGAACCAACACAAGCAACAGCTGTTTTTAAATCAGATTATTCAAACAAAGAAAGTTCATATGTAATATCTGATTCTATAAAGAAAGAAAATTCATCACTAGCATCTGCAGTTTCAAAAGACGTTGCTGCGAAATCTACTACAACTGTTCAACAGTCTCTACCATTAACCAAATCACATACAGTCAAAGGAAAAAAAATAGAAACTGATAATTTAACAAAAGATAGTACATCTTCAACGGTTGTTGCAGTTAAATCACCCGTTTCAATAGATTCAGGTGGATTTATAAAAGCGAATGCTACCAAGATCTTAGAAACTATACCTGTATCTAAAAATTTTATAACAAAAACACATAGCCCTATCGATTCTCAACCGAACGAATTTGTTAAGTCTCAAGTGACAAATATTCCAGTATCAGTAAAGAGTATGACTACTAATTCTTCTCTATCTACAAGTACTACTACCATAACAAAAGCAGAAACAACATCCAAACTACCATCCAGTACAAGTTGTACGAATTCGGTGGTTGTCATATCAAAAGCAGAATTAGGCAATAAAACTTTATCAACTGCTAGCTCACTATCGTCAACAAATTCAACACTTGCCAAATCATCAAGTTCAACCACTCAATCTTCAAAATCTAAATCGACAGATAAACGTGGAATCACACAGTGATGATCTTAGTTCATTATATATATATGCTTCAATTAAAAGTAGTATATCTTCAATAAACATGTAAATTGTTTCGATAAAAATGTATCCAATACTACCAGAAGGTACTAAATAATTTGGTAATTGTAGTAGTAGTGTACATATAAAATTATGTAGTTTCATTTTAGAATATTAATGTGAAATTCATGCCGATACATAGTGTTTAGAGTGTTGTCGGTTGTCAAAGTATTAGGGCAAAAAACTTTGATTACGATACCTTTGAAATGAAAATGTATATTTTGCTCACAATTTATATAAGGAATTGACTACACGTTAAAGGAATGTTTTAAGTAATAGTATAATTTAAGAGTATGTACTTTAAATATCCTTATTATTTACGATGTCCTTGTTCTTGATTCTTACTAAAATTATTGATACAATAAATCTTAAATAATAAATTAAATAATAAACGGAATGCTACAATAATTGTTTGGAATGGAGTAGTAAGATGGTTAGTGGTGCTAAGAAAGACAATTTTAATATTTTTCATAGACAATATTATTATTATTATATGTTTAATTTTTTGATGCAATTTAGATAGAGATGATTTATTTCGTCTCAGACATTGTCAATTTGTATCATTATTTAAATATAAAAGAAACTATCAATAATAGGAATGAAATTTCTACACCTAAAATTGGACGGTGAATTCGAGAGAAAATTTTAAAAGGCAGGGTAGTAACCAATAATACACGAACTACTATTTAACATTAAATAGATAGATCTAAGGCAAGAGCTTGTCAGATTATTGGGTTATTTTGTTTGTGAAATGAAATATGTCAAAAATAATAATGTTATATTAATATAAGCGACATCTAGGACAAAATTTAAATTTGTATCGAGTTTCAAACTCAATGGTGTCAAAAGCGGTAAAATTGCCATTTTACTAAGTAATTTATGGACTACAATGTCATTCTTTTTTATATTAATATATTTTACTGGTATCTTATTTATATTATATAACTCTTGAATTGATTATCGAGTACAGATTAATCATATGCTCAACGTTGTTATAACACTTAGATATGTATGATTGTGTACGTCCGATGAGTATTTTGATAATCCGTCTATGTATTTATTACACAAATTCTGTTCAAATTTAATAACGCTCAATGCATTTCTATGTTCTTTCACTTCATTATTTTAGTTTAACACTTTTAGATCTCATGAATTTTTAAATCGATCCACCTATATGGCAATAGCTTTTGAATTAAAACTGACTGATGTTCTGATAAACTTATATATTTTTTTTTTAAATTATAAACCGACTTCCGCGCATGGTGGTTGGATGTTTTGAAAGTAATTTCAATCTTCAAAATAAGAAAAAAAAAACATTTTAATATTTAATTATATAAAGGTATTCTCGTGAAAAATATTGTAATCTGAGTACAGTTACAGCGTGTAAAATTCTTAACTAGAGTTTGTCTATTGAGAAATTTGTGTTTTTGATTTGAAGTATTTTGTAAGTTTTACAATGTTGTGTACGTTCTATATTTTTATACTAATTTTAATATTTTGAATGAATGTGAATGAATTTTGAAATTAACTACATTACCTCATTTAAAATATTGTAAAAGTTAGACTTGAGGTGTATAACCGCAGAACACACATGTGAACATATCTACAATATCATAATAACGCATGTATCTTCGTGTACAAGTGTCAGTATACCGACGTAGACAATTTTTTTAAACTATTAGATATTTGACATTACCCACGACAGTATTTCTAAACGTTTTTATGATTTTATTATAATACCATCATGTACTTCAAATCTATCTTGAGTAAATTTGGCAAATGTTTTAAAATACCATCTAAATTTCCATTTAAAAAGTGAAAATGCACTTGGATTTGAGTTATGCTACTTAATACCTTGCATAAATACGAGTATGTACGAGCTGAAATGGTCTCCTTCATAATCATAGTTTCAGTGCATACTATGTTACCGGATTTTAGGATAAACTTTTTTGGCCAAGCCTAAACAGTAATTCTTAGGCCACATAGGTGCGTTGTAGGCCGGAACTCGAGTTTGATCAATAATACACACAAGGTAATTTTAGTATAAAGTAGGTAATTGACGATAAATTGAAACTTATTTAAATTGTTGCTTCCGAAGTCAACAATTCACTTAGAGCATTTGTAATTATAATTATATATTTTAAAAGCTTACAATGCAAAAGCTAGAATTATCATTACTTTGTTATCGTTCCAATTTAAGTACCGAAACGGTGGTAGAGAAACTGTCACTCACTTTGCTTGGTCACGGAGGGCAGTTGGTCAGATTATCAACTGAATTCAATAAATTGAGTTGATTTTATTGTAGCGATGGTATTTAGAGTAATAAGTAAATTTGAACACTTTTTAAGCCGGGTGTACATTACATTGTATTGTATAGATTATGATTTGTAAGCACTAACGCGTTACACACAAAAATTATATAGTAATCACACCGGCGTCTGCGTGGAGATATTAAGCTCGCTGTGTATCCTTTGTTGTCCGTATAATGTTGTGTGGTTTACTCACATCCTTGCATTCTTCATGTATGTCTGTGACCCCGGCGTGTTTTATGGTGTGATTTCAGCTTCTTTCGTGACATCAAGTGGTGTCATGATGATATACTATTATTTCCACGACAACGCCAATCAGTATGAGTGTGAAACTAGCTTTTTAAAGGCATCGTTCTTTCTTGGTTTTCTTTTGTACTTTACACCAGATTATATCACATAGATACACTCACATGTACACATACACATACGCACAGACAGGCGCTAAGATTCAGTCAATGAACATAAAATATACATTTTGTCAAAAACCGGAATAGTTTTATGAAAACTTTTTTGTATGTGACATGAATAATTTCCAATTTTTTCATTATTTGTCTTTTAGCGGGATGTTTGACACCATTCTTAGGTACTTCTACTTCATATTTTTAAATAATAATAGCTACTTCAAATTGGGTTAGTTCGTTTACGCGTCAAACATGAATTTGTGTCAAGTTAAATTAGTGTTGTCTATTAGATATTTTACTGAATATCTAAATCGTTAGAATTAAGTAGTGTGATTTAGTTAATTAACTTTTTATTATTTTAGAAGAATTTATTTTGATATATTTAACAGATATTATCCCTTACATGATTTTATATCCATGTTTACATGAACTTTAACTGATCTATTTGCTTTCTTGATATACATTGTAGTTGTATCTTTTAGGGAAAATAAAAGTCATATACGTATATGTGTAATGTATAGTAAGTGGTCGTTATTTACTTACATATTATAGAGTAGGCGCCTGCTGGCGTTGTGAAGAAATTGCGTCTCGTTAGTTCTAGTCGTCAATCGTTATTAGAATTGAATTTATCGAAAGATGCAGTAACACATCGCCAGATGACTCCATCGCTACGGCAAGATATTGCTGCACAGCGGCAATGTGCTGTTTGTTGCACGCAAACAGGTACAGGGCAAGATGGAAGTGCGAAGAACACAATACAAATATCTCCAAGATACGTATACATGTTTCTACGTGACAATTAATATGCCTAATTGACTAGAAATATTGTTGTTAAACTTGATGTATTTTAGAAAATTATTGATTTAATCGATGTTACATAGATGTTTACTGTATATATAGATGTAATCGAAACCAATAATTATGAGGTGTTGAATGTTGTTAGAGAAGGCTGTATTTTTGGGTGATATTTTAGAAAGGGATGGCGCCATATCTTTGTAAACTGTATATGACACAATTTGGTTCAGATGAAAGGTAATGAAAATGTAAAGATGTGATAAAATAAGGATTTTAGCATTAGTGTTGTTGTGCTATTAATAAAATATGTTCAGATGTGGTTATTTTTTCGCTTGCTATCCCCTGATTCATGCACGTACCTTTTCAACAGAATCTGATATGGTATTCAATTGATAATCGAATAACATTAATTGGCGTAATTGATTTCTTTTTTTATCTTTGAACCTTTCTACGCACTAAAGTAAAAGCTTTACCAGTGTTAGTCGTAAAAAGGTTCATAATAGTTCTGTCAGACTGCCTTGAGAGTAAATTAGTGTTCTACTAGCTTTATTAACGTAGTGACTAACTGGAATAGTTAGCAAAGTGTAGCCTACGAGGAATTTTATTATATGAATTCGATTGCACTGGTTGGTTGGTTGCAACTGCATTTGTTGTTTCTTTGCATTATTTCCTTTACGTAAATAATATCGTCAAATAAAATACATTTATTTTTGTGAATTCAATTTCGCATACGGGCATCTAGTATTGTGGTGCCTGCCGAAGTCTTTCATGCTTTTCATGCTCATGGGCTTATTTGGACCGACATCAATAAATAATATCGACATAAATTATGATATTCCGGAATGGACGACTCCCTAATCAACCTTGATTGATAAAATTACAATGATTGACAAATACTATACTGCAGTCGGTACTTGCTAAGTGAGTGAGCTTTAAAATTAATTTCATCTACTGACGGGTTACCAGCAGATCTAATTGTGAACAATAATTACCTTATAACAAATATTTTATTATATTTATAAACACTTAAACCTTTCAATTTAATATCCAACTATATGAAGCAGCGCGGTTAATAAAAACGCTTAAAGTGCTCATGTGCTGTAAATACTATGTATTTACAGGTACATGTTTTAGGAATATGTATTTATTCACAATAAAATATTGATCATTGTTTTTGTCTCTACAGATTGCACCTTTTTACAATTAACTTTCATTTAAATACGAGCAATAATACAGAGTATGGTAATTTAAAAAATGCGAGGTACATCATTATAAGGTTTAAATAGATCAGTACCGTACGCGAAAAGGCTATCGTGGTGTGTGACATCGAACTTTCTTTGGCTGCCTTCTTTGCAGTTTACTTTAGTCTTTACCATTTCAACCATTCGAGTCGAGGCACCGCGCAGAGCGCACGCATGTTGTTGGTGATATTATAAATTCCTGCTAGTTACAAATATTGTTGCTATAAGCCGACCGTGAATTTGCTTTTTATTGTGTCTAAGCATTGTGAGTCAAAACTTTTCTTAAATATCCGGATAGTGCCACAGTGAATTAGAAAAAAACTAAAGTGAATGAAAACATTTTACCGATTACCAGATCACAATGTTTGACTACACAAATTCTGTTAACGGTGAAACACAACTTTAAAATAAAAAGAACTTACTACAAAAGGGTACGTAATAATTTTATGATTATTTTAAATGCTAAAGCAAAAAACGAACATGTTGAACTGAGTTGGTAAAAAAAATAACTTCCATTGTAACTGGAAAATCCGTAAACTTCTGTGTTGTAATTTTTCTTTTTGCGTCCTTGAAATTATTTGAGAATGGAATAATGTACCCGAAATATTGATCATATTGACATTATCTAGGTTATTATCACCTCTTCACTTCGGACATTATCATTTCCCTTCGTTGGTGTAACTATTGAAATAAACACATGAAAGTACTTGTGTAAATTTAAGTATTGACTTATCTTACTAGTTCAAATTTAATTCAATAATAAAGAGACGTGTTTAAGGTACC
>DWPT01005819.1:0-11916 GCA_018251895.1 Agathymus mariae mariae
CCAGATGGGATCCTTGTGGCAATCCAGAGGTGACTGGGAGAAATGAAGAGCAGAAGCCTTTGATGGTAACGGCTTGGCTACGGTCTCGCAAATATGAAGTTATCCAACGTCCCCATGGATTCCAATGGCTGCTAGTTTACGCACCAAGTCCAAATGCCTAACTTTGTCAAATGCTTTCGAATAGTCCGTATATATTGTGTCCAGTTGAAAACCAGTGTCCATTGCTGACTCAGCATGATGGACGCAGCATGATGATGTCGCACACGTTACTTTCAGAAGATTTTTTATATTCAAATCCATGCTGTTCAGAAATAATTAACGGTATCGAATCACCTGAGCACTGCAACCTAGAAGAATGTTAAAAAAGTCCCAAGTCAGTCGGTGTAGGCCAGCTAAAGCATGAAAATAATCGAACGAGGGTACGTACGTCGACTTGCCGATTGAAAAGTATAAGAGATACAAGCTGAAAAGCGAACTTCATGATTCAGCACTTTAACACGTAAGCATATTGAATTACATGAGGTCCCATATGATACACGAGCCGTCGGTGCCAGCGCTGACTGCCTCAGTGTCGTTGGGCGACACCTGGATCGCGGACACGGGGCTCTTGTGTTCCTTTAGCACCTTCTTCAGCGTCTGGCACGACGGCTTGATGTCCCACACACGGACCTGGGGCGTGTTGTTTAGGGATTAAGTTGGGAGAAATTTGTAAATAATACCCACTTTAAAGACCTGATTTGTTTGGAAGGTATATCTTGTCGATTTTTTTTTTAGTTGTAAGGAGTTTTTTCTCCGTAGAGACTTTTTTGAAATGGCAGTATAAATAAAAAAATTGCATGTGACTACGTGTTAAATTTATGAATATTTTTCTCCTTCTTCTCTTTATAGAAGTCGGCGTAGGCCGATGTTAATATATTTTTATGGGAAACCATCACCTGGCCCTCGCAGCCGCCGGAGATGAGCGTCCGTCCGTCGTGCGTCATGTCCAGCGCAGATGTGCCTTTATTATGCGTGTTGTAGATGCAGTACATGAGGCGGCCAGTGAGCGGTGTGAACGCACGGATGTTACCGTCGTTCCAGCCTGGATGAGAGCTTCAACTTAACTGGCAGGACCTTTGTACAGTTCGCTATGAGGTCAGGTTTTGTAACACAAGTTAATGCTTGGCAACAATCCCACCTGATGGTAAATGGTGATGAAGTCTAAGATATTGAATGCACTAACTTGTAATAGCCTACGCTATCAATCTCCTCTTGAAGACTCCCACATCGTAAGTACCCGGGACGCGGGCATGTCATTCCAGCCCTATCTACCAAATCTGCTACACCTGTGAAACGAGTGCCTCCTAGGAACGGCGATTTTAAGAACTCAACGACCACCTACGCTTATGTTCTTCGTAGCGTTATACGTGACCAGGCACATTTATATTACAGTGTGTAGCTGAAGCATCGTAACAGAGTGAGTTTAGGTAAAGTCATCGTCTTGACAACTCGTACTTCATACAGAACCTGCGTTCGACGTCCGAAACAACTGATATCAGATTACGGATGGAGATGAAATAAATTACCATCAACGTTGTATGTATATTCGACATCTTTGTTTCAAAAACCAGTTCAAAACCTTTTCAAACTGTACCTGCAATCGAAACAACTGTTACTAATTTTCAATCAGAATTTGCCAATCTTGTTATTGTAAATTAATATGCATTTATTGCAATAGCTATAAAATTTGGAACCATATCCCGACGGTATTGGCGTGCGATGGTATATTTTACCTGCCCGGCTTGCTACCATCCTCATTCGTAAAGTCAAAATTGTGAGATGTTTACAACTCTGTCGTAGTATTAAAGAGTTAACGTGCGGGTTAAGCACTTTCTGGTTGACTGGCAACACGCCCGTAACGTCCATGCTGCTACTGATATTCAACTTCCATCGGAGTGCACGTCTGGGTGTGCGCTAGCTTCTGACATAAAATAATCACCAGATCGCCTAAAAATAACAGTTGTAACATAAGCTATATAATTAATACAAATTCAACAGCCCACCGGTGACGATGGACTTGCCGTCGTTGGAAAAGAGCACGGAAGAGCACGTGAAATTGGGCACCACTATCCGCAGCAACTCCTGCGCCGTCTCGAGGCACCACACGCGGACATCCCCGCCGCCGGCGGTCGCGAACACACCCGACATTCCGCTGCGATTCATTGAAATAATGTATTGCAACGAAGGGTTGCTTGGTTGCGACCTACTAACAGGCATTTGAAGATCTTTACTGGTTGCGGCGTACTTTACAGTGCGCTAGATTGCTATTTGAGTTTTAATACCCACAGCTGGTAAACGAGCAGACGGGGCATATCGTAAATAAATGGATATCTTCGCCCAATGACATCCACAATACCAAGTACGTTAAAAGACTCGTTGTCGGCTGGTAGCCGCATCCTACAACCTATGTATGTGTTATTGCTCGTTTATGGTATTTATTTTATTTTTGTGTCCATTTATATTTATAATTTTTTAATAATCAGTTCATCGTTGAAGCTATAGATCGACTTCAGGAATAGAAATTTGTTAATAGAAGTTGGCTGCTTCTGCTGCTATTTTGTTGATGGAAGAAGAGGGTCCGCTTCGTCTGGATCTCACACACCATCAGTGAAACACGGTGGAAACATTTCACGGTTTCTTTTTGAAGGAAACAGAAAAACAAATAGCCAGGTAGATAAAAAAAGGTTAGGCGTTTCGAGATTCAGCTGGTTTGTACGGAGGCCATCGACCTCCAAAATTACTAATCATAAGCGATTATATTGTTTATTGATCGGCAGGGTGCAGTGTGCTATTTATCTGTACTTCACCATGCCACGTAATGTGGATTCTCCGAATTCGTGGACAATTAGCCAATAAAAGTATAAAAAAGTGTAGGTCGCGTAGGAATTTCTAAGAATCACCTAAATTCAGATATTCCATGATCGAGTGTCAGAATGTTCCCAGAATTTTGAGTCAATTTTAGTAAACAATAAATAAAGAATTTGTTATATTAAGCGTAAATATATTAAGTTGATTTATCTCGAAGGACCAACTCGATAAACAAACAAACAAACCTCGGGAAAGCCACACAGTTAATAGCGCAACGGTGGCAGGTGGTGACGAGGATTGGTGCGAAGGTAGCCACGTTGATCGCGTAGATCTCGCTGGTACGTGTCCCAGCGAGCAGCAGCCGTTTGTCCCCCCGGAACGCTGGCGACTCCATCAACTCCAGGGAAGTGATACTGCCTTCTAGTTTCGTGGTTTTCAACTATTCGTACAATCATTAATCACACGATGTATTTGGTTTAGAAATAACTTATAAATTAATACTTGCAAATAGATAAATGAATTAAAAGATTTGGTGTCCGAACAGTGTTATGAGTTAAATGTTATGTACTAGCGGTAACTGACATCTGACAACCTTAGATTCAGTACGTATAATACTTTCTAATTCACATATGACAGTAAAAGGTTTGACTTTGGATTGAACTTAAACGGTAAATCTAAGAAGTTATAACAGAGTTAACACGGTTATAACTTGAATCGTTAACATTTTGGGTGAAACTACTTACATCAGACTTCTTCACAAGATATAAAGATGTTACAAAGAAACGTAACTTGCTTAAAAACTTACAGCTTGAAAGTGTGGCTTATTTGGATCCAGAATTTTGCCCTTCGGGAAATCACCCTTCCAGTTGATTTCGTCCAGTATGTCTATGGTGCCGTCTCCCGCGCCCACAATCAAGCAACCATCGTCCATTATCAGTATAGATTCTATACCTGAAATCAACAATCCCCATAGGGCATAAGATACGTAGTAGTTATCTTTAAGCAAATAAATTCATGATGTCTGTGCCTCCACTCCACTCCCCACACAAAAGTACGTTGTTTCCTTATAGGCATATATCGACTATCATATTGAATACAGTAACATAGCGTCTTCTCCACCTTCCCGTCGCTATGTTACATTTTATGGACCATTTCACCATTTTGTTAGTACACAATAGTAATAATAATGCAACCAATTTGACATTTTATCAAGCCCTTGCTTAGTAAGCGAAGAAAGTCGAATAAAAAGGAAAAATCTTCCAGTTTTGGACTAACTGAATTTCCCTGAACAAACCTTGGCTATAACATGAGGACTCGGGTCGTTTACCCTTTTTCCAAGGGCCGCACTTGGCGAGGCATCCCAAAAGCGACGGTTTGCAATGGGCAACCGACGCTGTGGGGTCCGACGGGTAGTTTATTGAGAATTTTATGATGTCTCCCGTTCTAAAAAAAAATATGTTTATATTTTATTTCAATAAATCGTCATCATCCAGGCTTACTGTGGGTGCCAAAGGGATTGTTAAGTTAAAAGTAGTTAAATCAGTAAATATGAAATATCATCTGACTTCATCTGTACCATTTAATTTATACTAGAGGGACTATATAGAATCAAGCCGTTGAGCTACAAGCATTTCAATCTGCTAAAAGTTCCTGACTACAGTGACTTACGTTGTCCCAGCGTATCCGTAGGTGTCGTCTTGACTGACTGCGATGCAGCGCACGCTGCGTCGCAATTTACCGAGGGTAACGTCGACAACGTCTAGATTCTTGCTCTCCATGCGGATGTTCCACACGCGGAGATTCGCTGGGCGTGGTAGGAGATACAAGTAACAGTGATTGCAAACAAAATTAAGAATCCCTCCCGTATATCTGACGAAATATAACAACTAGCAAACATTTTAACTTGGCTCTATTGTATTATTTTATATACTAATTTACTTATTAGCAATGGTCAAACGCACGGCAGCACAGCCTGTTACGCTCCTCTCGTGATAGAGCCGTCATTATTAAGTTCTCGAAGTGTTTACAGTAAACACCAATACAATACGACGAGTCTATCTACGAATTATACACGTATTCGAAGTCGAAGTTGCCTGATATTGATGATTGAGGTATGTTGGAACATATTATTCTGGTATTCACTTTTTTGAAAGGCGTTAAATAGAGCCACGCCAATGTGTTTGGCGTTAAACTTAATTAACTAATTGTAACTTAAGTTTAAGTTAATCAGGTTATTTTAACAGTGCTCTATAATAAAAATTACGAAGAAAATTACTTGTCTGTAGCCCTACATAACTATCATAACGTAATTCGGGGAAGCCTTGTGCGAACTTTATGAAGACATACTATCTACTTTACTCACAGTCTCCACCCGTAACAAAGGAGGTGACCCGCAGCGTGAGCGGAGTGAGAGTCATGGCGTCACCGGTGGTGAGTTTCGCCGCCGCAGCTGTGCCAGTGGCAGCGCCGGCCACGCAGTCCCATAGTACTATGCAGCCGTCGTCCCGCCCGCCCAAAGAGATCATGTACCGTTCGTCCGAGGAAAACGCTAGAGCTTCTACACGTACCTGCGAAATACTGGAATTACTACGGATGCGATGAAAACAATTGGTGCGATAGGCAAATTTTCCGTCACGAACTTACTTTTTTGCGTATTATATTGATTGTATAAAATATACTATCATTGGCATAATGTCACGGCGCGCTTTTTTTCTGTATTGACTTCCTTACCTGACACTGAAGTTATGGCACGAAATTTATAACACTATTATTTCCTACTATTATTATTATTATTACTATTAAAATCCATTATCGTTATTCCTTTGAGACCATGATTGAAGACATAACATGTCCTTTTTATTATAAGTATGGGCGTGTATACTTGTATATCTATGCGAGCATGCAATCGATCAGATGTTAAATACGTCATTACCATTTTTACTAAAACACGGGCGCTTCAAGAACCTTCCAAAGCTTCTGGGAGTGCAACATCAAAAGGAATGTTCCAACTAGGTTCTCATCACCAGCAACTGAGTTGACACAGATTCAATTAAGTCTAGGTGCCAGTGGATTAACAGCGTCCAGACTGCCATAGCACAATAAACAGAAATATGGAGCAGAGCTGTGTAAATAGGTTAGGTACCAGTGGTACTTAAGTAATTGGTTTGTTTACACAACAGCGTAAAACGTTAATTTAACCTTCATCATCCAAAATAATTAACCTTAATGGTATATACGAAGGTGTTATGCTCACCTTATGCAGTTCATGACTACCAAGCAGGGCCTTTTTCTTGAAATCCCAGACTTTCGCGGCTGCCTTGAATCCAATATGGTTGATTTGTCCTGAGCCGACGTAAGTGCCCTTAGGCGAAACAGCAACGGTGGATACGCTGTTCGAGTGTCCACTAAGGAAGATCATCTTCTTGGTTTTCCACTCCTGAATGCAGACTTTGTTACCCATGGGGTAAATGATGTGCTCTCCACCTGGATGTATTTTTAGGCTACGTATCGCTGAGCCTATTATGATAAAAGAAATTAATTTATTAGGTTATACCTAGTAGATGTGTGGTCCGCCTCGTGGTGAACGTTGGCTGTAAGCCATGGTCAATCGGGAATTGTAAATTAGAAATAAGACTACCAACATCTTTCGCAGCATTAAGAACCGGGCTGGGACCTGATGTACATCGGGACACTGATCACTGCAGCTTCTCTGTAGACTACCGGCTCGTTTCGCACGCATGAGGAGTGAGTTCTCTTTGTGCCTCCACAGGTGAGAAGATATCTATACCTTGGTTTAGACAGTCACATGGGTAGTTGTTAGCCAATTATAAAGTGGGGGAACGCCTGAAAATATTATGATTGTAGCGATATATTTGTACTGACCGTCGAATCCTATAATGGCGTAGGTTTCCAAGCTCTTCCCGTCCATGTTGACTACCAGCTATATTATAACACGCAATATAAATTAGTATTAAAAAATATTAAACAAAGTTTGGCAATGTCTCCATTAACAGATGACAACTTCAAAACTTAATTTTGTTTGTTTCGCTTCAATCGTTACTAGGGTGACGTGGAAATCCGAGACAGAAAAGGTAATAATAATAACATCATGTAGGTATCTTTTTCATTTTATTTCACGAATTTGGATTATTTCATTCAATCTTATTCTGTTTTGTAAATCAGCGGTCTAGAGACTGGATGGGTATCTTTTCGTTCTAAAAGGTTTGACTCACGCTGCTCTTATGCAGATCGGTGGATAGAACTTAATGACAATTGTTACTCAATGAAAACTAATCCAATTACCGATCGCCTAAATTGCTCAACTTGGTCAACTTACGACTCTCACAATTTACGGAAGCCTTCTATCAGCATATCTACATATTTTTTTTATTTTCACTATATTCAGCTGCAATACCCCTTAGGCACTAATAAATTTGTTGTAGTCACATGAAGCTGATACAAGGCTTTACATTAATAATGTTTCGAAGAATAATAGATTGTAATAAAAAAAAAACATGTAATTAAATATATTTACATATGTGAACAAAGGAGGCACTTGTGTTGTCTATGGTGGTTAATATTCAAATTCGAATGTTGAATTTGATAACAATAACATAATAATGTATAATTTTACATATTATTATGAGAATATTTACAAAATGTTGTATTAATGCACAGATTAGAAGGAAAAACCAATGATCTAAATTATGTCCATATAGTGTTCATTCCACTGAAAATTAGTCCATAGTTGGCTTCACAGACAGTTTATCCATCTGGTACAAAGGGGTATTGTTCAGTTAATGCTTCAATACTCTTGTTCACAAAGTAATCACAGTAAGTTTGATTCAATTTAGTTTAATTGATAAAAATATACACTTAGAATGGACAGATTCCATGATTGCCATTTTTCAACCTCAATTTCAACAAAACCATGGCTTGCTGTAATTATCTTTAACATGGCAGAATACAGTTAAAAAAAAACTACATATAAATTTTTTACCTAAAAAACAATATCAAATTCCACTTTATTTTATATTGGGTCACATTTGCATTTATTATATTCAAATAGTCTTGTTTTATTCAACCTATATTTCAGTTTTCCTCAATATCAACATATAAGTAAATGTCATAATATATAGTTAAGAGCTATGAAAAGTAATACATATGTATATGCATTATTATCTATATTGATGTCATTAAAATGTTTAGGCATTTTACAAAATTAATGTCAAACAATACAAGTTCAAAACTAAAATACTGTAAGCACATAAAACCCCTGGAAGTAAATTCTTGGAGTATACTGTACATTGCTAGCCAAACAATGAAATTATTGTAGCTTTTTGGTGATTCCATATATTAATGTTTTAATACATTATTAAGACTTAGCAATTTAGCTTATGTAACAATATCATTGTTGTCACCAGTAACACAATATTCAATATTGTATGCTAGTAAAACTATTTTATATAAAAATATAGTCAAGATTCTTAGTCAGTAATGTCACTTCCGGCTCAAAAATTTTCTTCGAATTATTTTCATTCTCTCATCAACTTGACCTTTAGCCATATCAGAAATTCTCTTTATATCATTTATCATGAACTGTTTTATGACAGATAGGACCTCTGACATCTGAAAAGAGAAAAATCTGTATAACATTATTATAATCTTTCATATCCAGTCATTGATTGTATAACTTCTGAACTACTGGAGTTATTTTTACTACACCAATGACTTCTGAACTACTGTAGTTATTTCTACTACAACAATGATATATTCCCATATTAGGATTCAATATACTATTCGCTTACTGACGAAATTATAAAAATAACAGTAACTTAAAACATCAGACGTTGCCATTGACCACAAGACCCTAAACTATTCATGGACGGTGGCGTCTCTCTCAAAAATACTGAAATAGACATATTTAAAACTAAAATTGAAGAACTAACCAATAGATCATCCTCATTTTTACCAAGTTGCACGAACGCACACTTCGCTGCGTGACCTTTGTGTTCAACCCATGGATCATCGCTAGCTTCCCAACCATCCAGTTCTTTCCCACATAGAAAACATTTTGCCGCATCTGCGTCGTCAACTCCTGTTGCCACCGAATAGAATCCAGCTTCTGCCATGTTACGCACATTGCATTTATCCTTATCGCTAAATGGCCAATTCTTGAATGTTTTTATTCGTTCTTCAACTAAAAATAACGGTGGACTCTCCATTCTTATTTTGATTAGTAAAGCTACAAGTTAAGAAAGTTAATTTGTGAGTTACGAATAAATTTACCGTTACTTTAGCGTTATTCAAATTCTGTTACATTAGGAACAACAACGAGCAGTGCTGCCAATAAAAAAAATCTCGATTCCCCGCATTACGTCAGTGCAATTCCCCGCTTCTTTTAATTAATTCCCCACAATTCCCTGATATGACATTATTTATACAAAAGTAGTTTAAGTGTAATTATTT
Organism: Agathymus mariae mariae; assembly: GCA_018251895.1. Lineage (NCBI taxonomy): Eukaryota > Metazoa > Arthropoda > Insecta > Lepidoptera > Hesperiidae > Agathymus > Agathymus mariae. The sequence goes on from DWPT01005819.1 coordinate 9,316, forward strand.
GTTTAAAAATAACTAAAATAAAATTATTCTTTATTGATTTATGTAAGAATTGACTCTATTTTTTATTACTTTAATTACTTGTTTAACACTAGCTGCACTTTTAATCCCTTTTCAATAATTTTATTGACCATTTCAATCGTACGGACCAATTCAAAAATTCGACAAACATAAAAAATGAATAAATGATGGTGTAGAAAACACAAAACCATGTTTTAATGACAGCTGGTGGGCATTTGAGTGGCGTTGCCATTTGACACGATACTAGTAGTATCGAGCTGTATTTGCCAAGTTCAAACGTGATTATTTAGTTGTAAGTATTACTTGAAATGAAATGAATTTATCTTATCCTATAAATTGGTCTAGAATCCCTGAAATTAACCGATTTATGTCATTCACCTGCTCCGCGCTAACCGTCAAGTCTCCGCAAATCGGGGATTTTCATTACGATTGGCAACATTGCATACGAGTAGGACACTGTTAATTAAAGAATCGAATTATTAATAGAACTGTGCTAGGTAATGTGATAACTTCACTTTATATTCTATGGTATGTGTCACAGACTACTTAGGAATTCACATTATCAATCTATGCACAAACCTATGCAGCAGTATACACTTTTAGGCTCGGACTATAAACGTCTCATTATCTTTGTAACTAACGAAAAAAAATATATTTTATATATTTAGATTTAACCATTTGGGTTCAATCTGTCATTAAAATAAACAGAAACCATGAGCATAATTTTCCGTCTTCCGAGTTAAAAAAAATTGACAAGTGGGTGGAGATCGGGTGGAACTTGTCATTAATTTATGAGGTAGTTTATAACACTCCTTAGCCACTTGCAAATTATTTTTTTTACTTGGCTTGCGATAGGAATTAATTGGCAGATATTGACGACACATTAGTGAATTTATAACTTCACCTTCCTTAGCCTAATCTATGGACTTTTTTTATGGGCAACCCTGTACAGATTGTCATGTCTTTACGTGAATGACGTGCATTCTGTATCGTAATTTTTGTATTAGCCAATCGAGTTCAAGTAAGTCCGAGTTGTGCAAAGCAAAGTCCGTGTTAGTTTCTTATTTTGTTCTTGGAAGAAGTAGAAGTTCTATTCATTTGTGATAAATGATTCTCGCGTATCCATAGCAAAAATTACTACATTATTTAAAAAAAAGACGTCTTAATAAGGATTATTGTGTTTTTAATTGAATGTTATATAGGTACTCCCGTGCTTCCAAACATTCTCAAACGAATAAAGTGCCTACATTTTTACAATATTTTGTTATTTTTTAAAACTATTTACTTTCGTGTGTTCAAGTAGTGCTTTGTACGAGTCTTGCCATGGTCCGAGCTGTTTTCTAGCACTGTCCTGTTCATTACAACCTTTTGGTAAGTACATTATAAAGTAACACGTGTATTGACGTTAGTAAAAATAGTATTTTCTTTTGACGGTCGAAACCAATAATCATGATCTATTTGTCACTTCTTCGTTTTTCATTTTGTTAAAACACTATGTTCGAAAACTTTGTTTGTGGAATCTTTTATGTACTTAAACATATGAAAACATTTTGTTTTAGAAATTTACTTATATCTCTATTTAATCATTTGTAATTTATTTATTCGTGTAACAGTACAATATCATACAAATTGTTTGGTGTGTTATACAGATGTTTAAAATTACAATTAAAAAAAAATTGTGTCGTTACAAGGAAATACTTTTAACTAACACTCGATTCAGTCACTTGACTGCTTGTTTCTTTAGCCCTCAATGGTCACCTATTCATTAAAAATATTTTCTTTCAAATAACTGTATTCCACATAAGTATGATACCCTGATGCATCAGTATAGCAGTACCTTGTTCATATTAAACAATTTAAGCATGATACTAGATACTGTATTGGTAAAAATTAGGCAGTGGAAACTAAAAAAAAACAACTATTTGATTCTCAGTCAAACAAAATAATTACATAATAATGTTTTGAGTCAGATGTCATTATCTCATTCAACATTTTTCTGTTATCTTTAATGTACATTTACTATTTTTGTAATGGTATAAGCTAACACCCATAAAATAATCTTTCATTGGCTAGGCTGGCTTCATTAAATGAGGTATACTGAAAACTGTACTATTATTTCTAAGTATCCTTGTCATTAATATATTCATTTACATCATAATATCTGTTACCTATAAGCTTTGCTTTAATGTGTCCCTTAAAATCTACTGGCATTAATTAATTTATTTTCATAGTGACCATAGGAGTGTGTTCTCATTGTGTCACAGTCATCTGCCACTCATAAACAAATCAATGTCTTGCATTCATGTGTAAAATAAATATGGTTTATTTAAATCTCAAATGGCACACAATACAAATTATTAATCAATTTGTGAAATCTTTTATATTTTTGTGTCAAATAGTGAATCATAACCATCCATTGGATCAACATGCCAAATATCATTTGGATGCTTAGTGGATTAAGTTCCACTCACTAATGTACAAAAGTTAGGTACATGCTAATAACAAAACCAAGATAATTGTTTCAAAACTGTAGAGCAGAGTTCCCCAAACTTTTTTGTGTCGTAGACCCCTTGCCATGTTTTT
>DWPT01005820.1:0-11916 GCA_018251895.1 Agathymus mariae mariae
CGACTTTAAAAACGTTATTTAGGGGTAGATGCTTGGATTAATTAAATTTCTAATTAATTTCAAGAGTTTGGGCGACTAGGTGTTGTACCCGTACATTTAATATTATTTAGGATCGATGGAAACATCTGGGCTGTTTACTAGAAAAAGTAAACTGTTTTATTTTGATATTATGAATGTTACAATGAATATATTTGACTTCATCACCGCTTACCATCGTGTGGGAAAATAAAATATTGGTGTTGAAAATTGTGTCTTACGAGTTGATGGATCTACAAGATTAAAAAGATACTATTATTGACATATTATTATTAATACTATACTGTTATTGACAATGTAGACGATGTACAATACAAAATAAGTAAATAAGCTAAAATACTGTAAAAACGAAACTAACTTCGGTATTTAATTGTTTATTTCTATCCCCATTCAAATCTTTTACAAGAAAATCAAGTTAGATATACATATAAACCATTTAAAATCAGACAGTATACGTAACTTTTAAATATACACTTCCGTGTACATGTAACTTGAGTTTACTGAGGATAAAATGTGGATATTTGATGCAAATCCTAGCTTTACAATTTTACGGTTGAGATGCGAGCTGCGTCCGTGCATATTTTTATGCAGAGCTAAAGTGTTGATGACGGCAAATGCGCTACGTGTCATGCAACGATGTTAAAATTTCACAATTTTTTGCTGACCTCCTTTCCTAAGATGTCGCAATTTAAATTCAAACGGGGAGCGACGATACCTCGTAATTGAAGTGATAGTATTTACTTTATTACTAACATTGATTTACTTTTAGTGATAAGGATAATAAGTGGACAAACTAAAAATCATAATTAACGAATGTATGGTTTTGTTCGCTTCAAGGTCAAACATTTAGATGGTGAATAAAAATTATTAACTATGATGTGGCCTTACAAAGTGTTTTATTAGTATACATTTTATATCCAAAAAATTACTTATGAATTACTTTCGGTCGAACTCCAAGTAGCTGGTCTTCTCCCTGATTGAAACTAAAATTATGATGAAGTGTTCGCTAATAAATTTCGTTCATTTTATATGTTAGGAATACTATGATTTTTAATTCGGACTTAATAATATCAGGCGTTTAATATCAATTGAAGAACAATTTTCAAACGACTGAGTAGTTTATTTTCAATAAATATCTCATTGTATTTGGGGTATTTTATAAAAAAAACATTAGTATATGTCGATTAATAAATACGAAAGTAACAAAATTTCATGAATTTTAATACATAAAGAATACGTACAATAACTGAATTAGAGTTTTTAACTTTCGTAACCTGGATTAATAACGAAGTCAATTTTTAACCAGTCAATTTTTAATTAACCAGGCAAGCCAAGCCAAGCAATCATGTAAATCAGTAATATAGCGCTTATGTAGTTTTATTTACTAAAGCAATAAGTTTAATATTTAAACATTTATAATAGCCGAAAATGTTCATAAAGTATTTAAGAATAAATTTTTATATTATTTATGAGCAGGAAAATATACTTTTTGAATGTTTCCTGCATCTTTTCCGGAATTGCTCATATTAGGCATTTTCTGAGTTTAGAAAAGTGCTCTCAAATATCTCAAATTTAAATAAAAAATATCATTAAATTACGATTAAATATTTTTTATTTTATTTTATAATAATATATTTCATATACTTCCCATTTTATCATTAATTTCATTTTGTTTTTACAGGAAAAAATGAGGATCGACCTCGCTGTTGACAACGGCAACGTGACCGCAAAAAATAACAATGAAGTATTACACCGCACCAACGTTGATAGTAATCAGATCTGGGTAGTGTCGGGCGGCGCGAATTTGTTACCGGACAACGTAAATATCGACACTTGCTTACGGTCTAGTCACAACACTGTTTATGATTCGGGTGACAACGAAGACATCGTCGATAACGGAGAGACGACCGATGTAGATGGCACTCGGCGATCTAAAGATAACGCTGAAGCAACGGTCTGTAACAAGCAGTACCGAATTAATAATCAAACTCAGACCATTATACATTCAAACGATAACACACTAAGGCGTATTCTGGATAAAGAAGTATCGAAGAGCAGAGAAAAGTTTTTATGTATGTTTCTACTATTTTATTCGTGTTTTGCGTAATTTCGTATCATTCGCCAGGCGATTACTTTAGCTGTTATGACTCTTTATTTCAGTCAATGCTGACGGCTCATTATCTATTAATGTGGAAAGAACTTTAGAAAAAGCAGATACAGATGAAATGTCCGAAAACGACACAAAGCCTGTACCGAGAGGAATAGTGAATCCTAACTATCCTGGTTTTCAACACTTAGCGCATACTTTGCAGGTAAAATTTTACGTAGAAAAGAAACCCATGAAGTGTGGGTTATAATCGAAACACAATAGAAGCCCCAGTACATTAGCATAACAGTATGTGCCGAGATTTTTTGTTACAGTTCGGCACGAAATGTATTCTTGTTATTATGAGTTCGACAAACATTATAAAATTATTTTCATATCTAAGGTAAGATAAGTATTCTCTGTGTATATTTTATATTAGCAGCGCACGTGCTTCGTTCGAATAACTTTATTAAAACGTTTAAGTATTCTTTTGGGATTGGGATTGTTCGATCTTGTAAAATATATTAATCCTATTGAAATTCGCATACAAACAGGACCTTGTCGTATACTGCATGCGTGCCAAGATGGCGATGTTCTATAAACAATATTGAACTTTTTAAAACTTTTTAATTTTTTTTTTTAATGGAAGCGGCAAATTTACCCGTTGTTTCAAATTCAGCAGCCAAAAAGACGTTTCTTGGTTGTTAGTAGTAGGAGTATTGCCAGGCAGGTTTAAAACCATGCTTCATGATCGTACTGGTTGATACAAAGCTCAGCAACTTCAGACGCCGTTACTTCGTCGGTTGTTCAGCAAAGTGCAGGCAAGCAGAAGATGGCTTAGACTCAATAATGAATGGGCAACTTAAACTATATGATTTTGAAAAATACTTCATACCCAAATTTTAACACCATTTTGGGCCAAGAATCCTAATTTAGTTAGTTATTTATATTAGGGATGTTATGGATATGAAATTTCGGTTCTGGATATTGATACGGATATATATATAATGTTTTACGGTTTCGGTTACGGTAATGGATATTAAGTTATTTCGGATTATTCGATTGTATTGGATAATTTCGGTTACGGATATTAGATGATTTACGACTTGTAAAAAAATTAAATATATTTACATAACAGAAAAAAAAAACAATAACCTCTAAATTTAATACTAAAAATTGTTAAAAATGCCAGCGACGCGGCTAGTGTATCAGTTAGTCCGGTAAAAACTGTGATAACTTGATTTATTTAGTACTGCACTTATAGAAAATATCCCAAAATTTTTTATCGGTTTCGGTTACGATTTGGATAGTTTTTTTTTCATTTCGGATATCCGATAGTTTCGGTTACGATTACGGAGATCCATAATATCCCTGATTTATATATATATTGAATATAAACGTAGAAACTGTAAATATATTTATAATACCTATGTTAAAAACTTAACAATATCAACTTATTTCTCAATTTATTGAATAAAATTTTATTTCTGCAGGACTATTCTACAACTATAGAAAATTTTTACCAATCCGAAAATGATATGACTGATGATGATTTGGATACAGAAATTGTCGATGTAGAACAAAGCATTAATGAAAACTCCATTGACATTAAACATAATAATAACAACAATATAAATAATTTCAAAAGCATACAGCTTGAAAATTCTTCTGAGGAAGAATACAATTTACCGACTTTTGTAGATAGTCCTACACGAAATGATATACCAGATATTTTAAAAACTATCGCTAATAATAATAATAATAATAATGATGCTGATTTAAGTAGTTATGATTGTTGCTCGGAAACTGATATTGAAAATAATTTTAATACAAAAGATATAATAGGTGACTTCAATAAAGAAATTGAAGACGAAATAAAACAACTACTGAATTATAACATAAATATTCAGGATGATTTAGAAGAATTAAGGAAAGATATTAAAGATACATTTACTCAACCAATCGAGAGTACTATTAATAACATCAGCGAAGTTGTAAATCATGTTATAAAAAAGTTAGTAGAGACACAGAATGAGGTTTGTGAAAAAATCGATGAGCTATCTGAAAATACTAATGTACTCCAGAATGTAGACATGAATGAAGAGAACGAAACTAACTCTAGAATGGAGATGAATCTTAACCGGCCTAAGTTTTTGCTCATAGAGAATAACGATAATCATAAGATCCTAGATGCTATTCTATCTGATGGTAAAGATGAAATTAATATTTATGAAAATGATTATGACACAGAAGCCTTAAGTCATAATGTTGAAAATACGATAAAACAATTAAGCACAGAATTAAGGAAAATTATACCTAAACTGAACGAAATGCGTGAGAGAGATAAGTTATGGGCTGAAAATAAAAATCCTAATGCCAGGGACAATAATTCTAACAGGATTTCAACAAGTTCCGCTAGCTGTTGTAGTTTTCTAACTACTGCAACTATTGAGACACAAACCGCATATAGTAGACAAATAAAAAGTGGAATTAATGCCATTTTCAGTAAAAATTTAACGCAAATGTAAGTACAGTACCAAAGGCCTTAAATTTCTCAGTTTAAGTTATAAGTTACTGTACTTCCATCACATAAAATATTGTTAATTACAAAATACATACAAAATTAATAATATTCGGTTACTTTCAAGTGTCAGGTCTTGATATTCGAAAAAACGCCTCGTGTATGAGTAACAAATTTACGATAATGTTATTCTACCCTTATATTATAAAGGAGAGCGCGAATTTTGTGAGTTTGAGTATATGCGGAAAGTACTTTTGGAATTAGGGTACCTATTTGAAAAATGATTTCATCATTCGAAAGATATATTATTCGGAATGGACATAGGTTACATATCATGAACATGTAATTAATTTTTAGCCGCTAGGAGGAGGAACTTTTACTCATTTGCAGACCATTGCAGTTCTTGGGTTCGCGTGGGTTTGGGTGGCGAGTCAGTATTTTTGAAGTCCTGGAACGTATGAACATTCTCGCTCTGTTCCATTACGAATACGATTAGTCTACGACTTAGTAACAGAAGGTCACATGTTGCCCGGTAGTTTTTATAGGCATTCAATATCAATAAATCATAAGATCTAACTCTAAATCAAACTCGTGAGTGCTTAATTTTGTAAAAGTTTTACGATGAACAAATGGTGCTAAAAGCACGTTCAACCTCGGTCCATTCCTAATTAATAACTTTTGATTAAAGAAGTAAATTTAAATATTTATCTATCATGAAATTATTCTAAAATGGTGTAATTAACATTTATTTTTAGCGAAGCAAAAGACCATCACACAAACGGGACACAAAAGTCTCACAGCAATCCATCCGTCCGTAAACATGATAATTTAAAAGAGTATGAATTTGGTAAGTTTAAATAGGATCACCTTAAATAATTATATGTCATTCCATCGGCAAATTACTGAATTATGCTTATTAAATATTAAAAAAAAATTAATACCCTCATCATGCATTCATAATATTTGAAGTTATGTAGCGGCAATTAGCTAATTTATGTAAGTAAACTTTAAAATACGACTTGGGCATTAAAAATGTTTTCTGATTGAGTTATTTTCATCATCTCATCATCGATTTAAACGTAATACGCAGGTATATAGATTATATCTAAATATCTTAATATATATATTTATTGCTGAACTCCTCCTAAACGACTGGACGGATTATGATGATTTTTTTTGTGCGTATTCAAGGGGATTTGAGAATGGTTTAGATTCACAATTTGGTCCTCTGGACCAAAATGTTGTTTGGAAAATGGTAATTTTCCACTGGAAATTTCCGAATTAAACACGTGTGTACAGGACAACGTCTGTCGGGTTCGCTAGTTCATTTATATATTTTGTGATACTTGCTTTATCATCCTCTCTAATATGTAGGTGTCGGTGAAGGCTATGTATTATGTGCACAAAGTTCTTCACAATTCAATTTGCTGCGTATTACGATATAGGTTATTATTTCTTTCCAATTCCTGATTGCTTTATCTAATCTAATTTGTCAATACAATACACAGCTCAAAATGAATATATTTTTTGATCCGGTCTGATTCTCTCAAAGTTATGCGACAATTTCTTTACATAAGCCGTTGTAAAACTTTGTGAGTGTCCCACGTAGGCGCAGCTTGTTTGCGTAATCTCTGTAATGCTCATTCATGGATTGCGATTGACGTCTTTGCTTTTCATTGCATGTGGAACTGGAGAAAATCTTTAGATTTCTTATAGATCATGAAATTTAAAAGTAAAAATATCAGAATCAGTAAAGATATTAATTGATACCAAGAAACTATTTAATATCTTCTTCTAATTAATGTTTTTCAGATAGCTTCGATGTATATAATATAGAGACAGCTTTACCCAAGTTAGATTTGGACGCAATTGAAAATCATTTGAAAGCAGCAAAGGACGCCGAGCGACGAGTAAGTTATCATCGGATTTATTTAATTTGAAATTAGTCCTGACCACTATCAACTCGAAAAAAACAGCGATAAATCACAAGTCAAATAATTCTCAAAAAATATTTAGCTCTAACAAAGTAGGTAATATAACAAAGATGGTTCCACGGACATACTCTGTGGATAGGTATTTATTTATTTCAATACACATAAAGATGTTATTGCTTCGTTTTATATGCTTTAGCTGGCATTATTATTTATAAATTAAATTGAAAATTAATTTGGTTCTTATAATGTAAAATGCTGTACAACAGTTAATAATATATACCTAATTTAACGCTGGAATCTGAGGAAAATAACTTTATTACAAGAAAATAACTATAACCCTACCCTGGGACTTCTCTGCGTAATGGAGATTACAACACGAACAAAGCCTCACCAAGCTCTAAGCTCGTTTATTTTGTGTTAACTAACCTAGATAGGCTGAACATTTAGCGAACAAGGCCAAGGAAACGACTGATACAAGACATTTTTTTTGAGATTTTAAGTCTAAATTGTACAGTAGAACAAAACATTATGTCGAAGGTGAAGCAGTTGAGTGCGTAGTTAAGGTAATCATTATGATATAAAAACATGGGTAACACTAAATTATTATAACATTTTACAATATCTTAAAGTAATATTAACTAACTTTAAAATGTGGCGCTAAACCACATAACGGAATATCGTATCGTAGGTGTCCGAGTTCTTGCTTCAATCCACGTCTGCTTTATTGCGTTCACTATGTACCTTTACCTATTCAGTTAACAATAACTGGTGGGCTTAGCTTTCTAAGGTGATTCAGTGGGGCCGGCATGCTGTTCATTTTAGTATAGCTGTTTACTTCGTGTTGTGTGGCGTGCAGTAGCGACTAACGTGTAGGTTGTCGTTGCCTAAATTGTGTGTGCCAATCATAAATTTATCAAAACTAGTAATAATACAATTTAGTAAATAATGGCGTCAATGCCTTACTTTAACTCAGAACAAAGACACTACAAAAAGGACACAAGGTTTCTTTTGGATTTGTATACAATAACTTATGATAACCACGAGTCTGTCGATAACATTTGTTGTCTTGTAAGTATACTTTTTATTATTTCATAGTTCCGAACTGCTACATCAGAGGTCGTTAATATAAGTGTGTTATAAAACCATAATGCAAGTAGGTACAAAATAAATAGATTACAGGTTTGTCCTTGCTCTAAATGTCAAAATATGACAGCAGGACACGAAACACGCACAAATCACCAACGAAACGAAAAGCAATTTGAAGACAATACAACCTTTTGTCATATATACCCCATCTATAAACCCATTTTAATTATTTGTTTACTATTTACGTTATTAGAAATTTTATTAACACGGTTGTGCCAATTGTGTGCCATATTTCTTGCCAAATATATGAGACTGATTAATTATAAGATGTTTGAAAGTTTAATAACGAATATTAAGAGAAAACTAAGCAAAACAGTTGACGAAACCCCAAAAAAACCAACAGTCGTCAGTATTGAAAAAAAGTCTGGATTCAAACGAACCTTGAATTTATTCAAAAGCAAGTTACTAAAATCCGAGCAGGCACCAGTGCCAGTGTTGAATTGTAATGATAATTTGGCTCTAAGTCCGCGGGCTGTTGGTAATGAGTATGCTTTAACGGAAATCGAGTGGCCAAATCTTCCCGACAATAACCCTAATATTCTAGATAGATTTACTAGAATCATCACTCTCAGTTACGACGAACCTTACATTATTAATGTAAGAGCAGTGCCAGCATAAGTCATGTCTTATTAATAAACATATTGACAAAATGTTAGAAATAATCCTTGATACATTCTCATTTTTAGAAACGAAATGACAGAGAAGAAATAAGAAAAAGATTGGCAATGGGAGCAGAAAGTGAAGAATATTACAGTTTGGGCCATACAGACCGTCCTGGAAAGAAACCAAGCCTTCATTCAAGACTACAAAATGGTAAGTCGTGTAGACTAGGTAGTTCTTTAAAGATAAATATTTAAGACAATTGTTTCAACTGGAATTCTGCATATGTATAAATTGTTATGATATTCTCTGTACATGTTAATAATGCTTGTTTCTGTAATAGAAAATGGAAATGGAACTGATTATTCTTAACTTTGTTTTATTACTTATAAAAACATTAAGGAAACTCAGTAAAAAACAACTTCTCATCTATTTCCTGTAGTATTTATTAATCCCGCTCATTGGTCTGTTAAATAATTTAGCAAAGAAATAAAAAAATCTGCTTATTTCCATTTTGTATCATAAACATTACTAGTGTGGCTTTTCATTTAAATGGTTGTGGTATTTCAGTTTAAAATTGTTAGCGTGTTATAAAATTCATTGACTGTATTCATTACATAGCATCTGTGGTTAATCTGTGCAATTGTGATGTGTATGCAGGAAAGAATCTACAAATTTGTTTTATGAATGAAACAGCATCTGATAACGAATCTCAAGCTTCAGATGTAGAGCGAAGTCTCACTGGTAGTAACCAAAGTCTATCTCGATCCAGTATTTACAGCAAGTCTAGCTATAATCACCCATACCAGACTAAACCACTATCAGTCAATATCACAAAACTTGAGAAAATGAGTACTGTACAAAGTGGTAAGTATAAGGTGATAAAGCTGTAATAACAGTAATTATTATGTTAATGTGGGTAGATGTTTCATATTCACTACTTTCTCTTAAACTTACTGCATGGCCTCTCATAATCAACTCTGCTATCCATTAAAAACCTTTTTAGATTATTCATTCTTATTGCATTGTATGATTAACTATAACTGGAAAACATAGTGTTAACATTTATGGTGTGTTTTTATTAATATATGAGTAGAATGATTTATCAAATATACAATGAATAAAATTGACATAATACTGTAATAGTCTGGGAAGTAGTTTGAGTAATGTTTTTTTCGTAATAAAAATAGCTATGGCATAGTATGATAATATTCTTACAGATATAAATTATGTTGTAATTCTCAACATATATTATGAATAAAAATTGTGTGTAATAATGATAAAATTAAGCTTGTTATGCAATGGTGTTCCATTAAGTTTTATTAGACTACTAAATGTGGCATAATCATAACATTATTTAATGGATTCCATTTACAGGTGCAAAATTACGGCCATCTTCTCTGTCACTTAAACCATCATCTAAATCGAAGTCAACACAGTCTTTAAGCCACATTGAACTGAAAGAATCTGACTTCTATGCTTTACAAGCTACTCTACAAACTGAAGCCAGGATTGCATTGGCTCAGGCAAAAGAAATGGCTCGTATTCAAATGGAGGTAAATGAAAGGTTTTTAATTGTAAAATAAACATATACATAAACTGAAGTGTCACCAGAAGGCTTTTTGACAACAATTTATAGATTATACTGTGTTATATCTATAACTTGTGAAAACTTACAATGTAGCATCTGTTACATATGTTTTGTTTGCTTGGTGGTGTAGGGCTTTGTGTAAAGATTATATTACCAATTAAGTCATTAATATTATTATTTTTCTGTAAAGCCTGCCTGGCTAGTTACCACACTCCTGCTTGAGTCAGCCACCAAACGACTTGTCATGTTCTGACTGGGGGCTTGGGAGCCAGTATTTCTTTCTTACCTTCTCCCCATTTTCTGGCCGACAATGCATCAATGATACCTTAGGTCTTGTTGATGTCCATGGGCGACGATCAGGTGGCTCGTCTGCTCGTTAGTCAAAAAAAGATTTCGAAGAGACCACTCTTCAGAGAAAGACTGCCTTGCATAATGTCTTTTATGTTCATCAAACTATTATGTTTAATGGCTTACAAACCTGGTTGGTTCATACATACTCTACAGATAATAACATTTATGTATCTTACATTACTTCAAAGAGAACTTCTTTTCTGCATTTATGAAAACTGAAAGCCAAAACGACTGCATTTAAAACATGAACAAAATTGTAGGGGCATTGTTAGTTTCGTCCTAGTACTATCCTGTATTTTGTTCGCCCAATGATTAAAATTCGACCATGATCATTGATTAATATTGTTTTCAATTTTTTTTTATTGTTTATACTAAAGCTCGTCTGTACTACCTATCAAAAAAGGAGAAACTGGGGTACAATTTTTTTTTCCACATATTAATTAAAAAACGTTCTAACGTTCAATTTATAATGTTACAGCGGGAGAGGCGTACCCGCGCGGTGTCGCCAGTTACTGAGATGCTGCGGCGCAGTATGGAAAAAGCTGGCGCGCCGCTTGCGCCCGACCGACGTCGTGTGTCCCGCCAGCTGCTGACCGATATGAACATAGCTCAATTGCAGGTCAGATGTCATAGAAACACTTCAAATGCAAACTACGTCTCACTGTTCTGTCCGATTAAATAGTCCGTTTTTTTTTTTGTTATATTTGTTTTTAAAATATGTAACGAACATGACCCAGGTTTTTTCAACTGGTCCATTTAATAATAAATAAATAAAAAAACGACTTATCTTTGCTCAATTTTCAATCAATAAACGTAAACGTCTCATAAATTACCTGTGGAATTTTGGAAAACTGCCGATAATTTGCTTAAACGTATACTAGAAAAGTACAAAATGTTCCATTATTTCATACGTAAAATCTTTGACAGTACTGCCAGCTGTTACTTTAGTTAAATTGTCATAGCCAGTTGCTTTGATTGTCGGCCGTGTTATGGTACTGGGTGCATAATACAAGTAAATAGTGGCCTATTTTGTCAGGTACAGTATTGATTGAAAGACAATCTGACAAATTAATTGACATTAATATGTGACATTGACACATTGCCGCAATTTTTATTTAGCATGTAAGTGTAAATTTCTGTTTTGGTCCAAAACGCAGCCATCGTAACGAACATTTACAGTTGTTTCCTTTTTTATGAGTATAATGTACTTAGGGATTGGGACACGTAACATTTTAAAAAATCTCCTTTGCTTAATCGAATTTTCTAAATATGTTCCGTGATTTACGAGTATTATGTGACATGAATTTTCAAAAATGTATAAATCTAAAGTATTCAAGAGAAAAGCACTTTGCGAAACTTAATTATATATTAGGCAACCCATAAGACACGTACATGATCTAAGGAAACAACTTATGAATATTATGAATAGTAATATATAACTTATAAATAGTAACAATATTACAGGGATATTATGGAGCTCCGTAACCGTAACCGAAACTATCGGATATCCGAAATAAAATATATCCGAAACCGTAACCGAAACCGATAAAAAAATTCGGATAATTTCGGATAGAAGCAGAGTTTAAATGTAGCACATTATGACTGGTTTACGCTGACCGAGCCGATGCCTTAGCCGTGCCGTTATCATTTT
>DWPT01005821.1:0-11916 GCA_018251895.1 Agathymus mariae mariae
ACATTTACTTTTGCGTTAATTTAATTTTTTTTTTTTTACTTAAGATAAGTTAATGCTTGACAACAATCCCACCTGATGTTAAGTGATGATGAAGTCTAAGATGTTGAACGCATTAACTTATAAGAGCCTATTCACTCTCCTCTTGAAGATTTTATTAAAATTTAATTCACTCTCCTTTAAATAAGACCATGAATATATAAGATACTCGTTAAATGTTAGATTACGGCGTACCTTTCTGAATACTCTGTGTACATATTTTTTTTATTCCTGAAGCAACCCTAACGGGCTCCCAGTTCCAAGTTGCATAGTTCAGGGATTCTATTCTCGCCTACAATCGAAATGCGTGTAGTTAATTTTAAAAAGGAAACACATCGCAATTAATTCGAAAGTGAGTGTAGTTTTGTTCATCAAATGTTTTCAGGTAAAATTTCATGAACATGTCCCGCTTCAATTGTAATATTTATTGAATTTCATCACACCTAATTTGCCGTGGTCCTTCAATTAATTAATTAACTGCTAAAAATTTCTTTCCGTAACAGACGTTGAAGGCGACCGTTTGTTTCTGAACGTTTCAAAATTATTGGTATTGGTAGCTTTGGTAAGTACATGGTAACAAGTGTTTATATCATTAAAAACTATTTGGAGTCTATCAAACTGGACGTCCGGTCTGAGGCGACATTTCAAGTTGTAATAAATCAACACGCGAAATGTTTCCGGCGTAATTGCATTTTCGATGAAACACGATTTATCGTAAAAAAATTAAAAACGTTAAAAGAATTTTTAGTTCAAAATGATGATATTTTTAAATTAAATTATAACTGGCCTGTTTCTTACATAAAAACTGTTTTTGTTACGTGACCTGGTGGTTGGTGTGCTATTACTACTGACTGGTACTGAGACACAACACAAAAATTAATCACATGGCCTTACAGGAATTCGTTCACTTCGCCATCATGGCTGCCCGTGACGTTAGCGTCGTCGGTGAGGCTGTCCCCGGACATATCGTCCGCACCGGTCCGGTCGCGCTCGGCCGATGCGACCGACATCGTACGACCGTTAACAGCGTGAACCCGCGGCCGACTGGTCAATCGGTCGATCGGCGCGCCGATCAGCGAAAGTGTCGGTAACGCATAATTTTGGTACAATTGTTGCATTTCATTCTGGCGTGCGACTTGTTTACATTACGTTCTGACCCTATGCATGACGATCACGACTTAACAGCTACAATCGAACGGACAATCGAATTTCGGTTGTCACGTCGAGCACCTGTTTCACTACTTATGCCAATCGGTCATCCGTATAATATTGTAAAATTAGTGAAATTTTTGTAGAGTGTATGATATGTAATAATTTAATGTACCTTCCTTAAAAGTTAATCACCGTCCGGTTGTTACAAATGTGATACGATTTCATGTTTCGTGAGCGGCACAAATGTTGAAAATATGTAGACACGATAAAATATGACAAAGAAGACTCGGGAAGAAACATTTATCAGTGAAATACTCATAAATAGCTACATCGGCAGAATGTCTTAGCCCTGAACCTGGATCCATCCCTTGGCCGAAATATTCATAACCGATAAAGCTATATAACATACATCGTATAGTATTCATACATGAATAAATTAAAGAACAAAAAAGATATATTTATAGTCCTTACATATTTTACCTTTGATTTAAGCGAATTTTCGTTTCTGAAATAACTTCTATCAGATTATTGCATAACTTCTATTAGATTAAGAATGTTTTACGATAATATAAAGATAGCATAGATATTGCTATCTGACTTCTGCTTCTGGAAAACTTTGTTAACAAAGTAAGAAAAGTCTAAAACCAATCTGAGTATTGATCATAACAGTATCATCGATATGCTTCACGTATCGAATCATATCGGAATATCATACCCGTTCTGTCGCAGTACCGGCGATTTTATACAAAATAAATCACAGGGAAAAAGTAACGCTTTTAACACAAAATACACTGCACTGCATTTAAATGAGCCTGAGAAACACACTCGAATTCAACTAAAGCGTCACGAAAACCAAATATTAGACAAAATACTTGCATTCGACGTTTAAACCGCGCCACGTCTATGCACGGCATGGCTGCCGTAACCCTCGTCGAGCCAGGCAGCTGGCACTGCGAGCAGACGACACAATGATGGAGTAGATCCCACGTCGCGAGTACCGACCTCACGCGTTCCACGCCAACGCAGCTCCGACCCCAACTGACAGGGCTGGCAATGTTTTTTCCGAAGCACGTTTATGATGCATTGTGTTCTCAAAGTGCGTCGGTTAGTGACACTGTTGCCTCATCCGCTGCCTAGATCTCGTTAAAACACCGCTTTTACTTACCACTGCTGTATGGCTTAATCAAGTGATTTTTTGTTTAATTATTAGTATCTTCAGTTATTAGTGGCGAGCATATGAGGCATTAACATCAGTTATTTGCTGTGATATACTGTGATTTCAAACACGACCAGTTAAGTTTGGCATGCATGGTGCTTTAAATTTATTCCCCATTTATTAATTAGGACTACTAATCAAAGAAGTTAGGCATTTTAAGAAAGGTTTATTAAGAAAGTTAGAAATTAGAAAAGATTTCACTTAAAAGTGAAACATAAGCCAGAGTCTATTCTATTTTATAAGTTCGGATCACAATAAATTAAACGAAATTTGCTCCATAACATGACAGATTTATTAACAAATGAAGTAATATAGAAATGGACTACTTGAGGCAATATATTACATATTACTTATATAAAACAAGTAATTTATTAGCTAATCTGATGTCATTATTAACAATACTAACCTCTGAATGGTTGTTACATATCATTACATGCAAGACCAACACAATGAAAGGCTATTGTCCCGTGGAAAATGGAGCGGAGGTTGCGTTTGGGTGATGTAATGACCGTAAAGCCATCCCTGACCTCAAAATTATTTAAAGTTTATAATCGCAGACAAAGATTGTGTATTTACCTGGACGAATTTAAACAGGGTAACAAGAATGAAAAACAACGTAAAACGAACGAACGATTCTTATTTAATCGTATCGATTCAAAAACATTCCGATGGCAACCCTACAGTAATAATTACGGAATAAGAGTAGTTAACACTGAGCAATACGTAGAACAGAGTGCAATTTCACATTGAATGTAAATGTAACGACCCACGAGATTTTTCTCAATCATGAAGTATGACGTATAGAAATATTTGATGAAAGAACAAAATTATGGTAATTACCAATACATTGTCATTTAATTTAATGAACCCATATAGATATTTTGAAAAATAACAACACGGCACTAACATCAAAAACAAAATACACATACCTAATGTAGAGACAGGGAATTAAGACAAAGTCAAATTTAAGGTACCGAAGTAAGCTCAATTCAAAAGTAAAAACCTTGATAAGACCTATCGACGGGTTTGTAACGAAAACATCTTCCATACGATTTGATTTATGATAATTTAAGATGAACGTAAGCCATGTCAACGAGAGATTGAAGAAAAGAACCTGTAACTTTCCTTAATTGCTAACGTTATATTATAAATCTAACAAGTTCGATATTCACTATTCAGTTAAGAGCCGGTTTATCATTTCATCTTAGCGGGCAACGCTTCAGACGTATATTACAATGGCGACGTGATCAACACATCTTTGGGCGATCCGGATGTCTGTGGCGACTGAAGATTAGAAATAGAAATAATTGCATTGCATCTTCGTTTTATTACATCACCGCAATTGCCTGGTATAGTGTTTTGCTGTGATTATAGTAAAAGGCGCTTAGCAATAGTATGAGCTCTGATATTCTATAGATAATCGTCCTATTCATTGACGTGTCGAGGAAAACATCTCTGGTACACAGGTTGGTAATTGTAAAGTTATGTTTTATTTAATGTATGATTTATAATTTCCAGCGAAAGCTTGACGTTGACTTTGATTGTAAAGTACCATCTATAAGTGTCATAAGTCATGTTGAGTTATAAAAGGCGTTTTGTTATGTTGCTTATATAAAATAAGCATTTTATTTTTATGTAATATATATTGTAATATACAATTTTATTGTGAAATTAGATCTAAATATTGTCAGTATTATGCTTTTTACGTCGTCAAACTATGGAAGAACACACTTTAATTTCATAAACTTCTAATTCATTTCACTACAAAAAAATATCAATTAAAAGATTAAAGGTGGTATTACTTTTTATTTTTTTTACAAACAAGTAATCTAAGTCTAACTGTGTAAGGGTAAGTGTAATTATTGTATTTACGATACTTTACCCATTGTAGAAATATATATATATAGTTGTATGCTCATCAACTATTTTTAAAACATTACCTCATGTTTTAAATTTCCCTATTAATTCAGGTTGGAGATATTTATTTCTCAAAAGAACATCCATTATTCACTTATATGAGAAAATATTCCACGTAAATTTAAAATCTGTCGCCTTAAGCCCGTGTCACTGGGCGTGTTTTTAATTGCTGTTTCATCGCTGTATCGTGCCTACACCTTTATCTTTGTTTGGTCAATTGTTATAAGACCGTGCTCCTTCATACATAAAATATTTTTTCCGTCTAACGTTTATAGTATTGCTAAATTAAGTTTACTCCTACTTCTGGTGCGAATTTTATGGTCCCTTTGGATTTGGAAATTAATATGTAAGTAGTAATTATTTCATTTTATACAATTCAAAACGTTGTATTTAATTTGATTTTATTCTAATACTTTTATCAATTATTTGCAATTATTTATTTAAAAATATGTAGTGGATACAGTTACTTTATTGACCTAGTTCATATTTTTTAATTTTATGAAAGTCGAGAATATTTGAAAAACTTTCCTTTCACAAGTTTGCATTAAATATGTTCCGTTACAAGCAGTAATAGCCTAGTGGTTTGAATGTCGAACTCAATTTCTTCAAATTATATAGGTACGTATTACGAGATTAATTATCGCTGGCTTCGGTCAAGGAAAACATCGCGAGGATATCTACATACCTAAGGGTTTTCCATAATTTTTTCAAAGGTGTGTGAAGTCCGTCACCCCGGAGTCAGGTCAGCATCGCGGGCTGCGGCTTTTTCCTACCTCATTGTGAAAGTAGATCCGATCCCAGCAGTGGGACTATGATGTATGATGATCCCGTTAATACTTACATTAGATATACGTGTACGATACTCGATAGACGTTTGTGATCCATGAATAAGTCACGCGTTCGTCCGTTAATATTCTGAGTATTAGATAAATCTACAAATAGAAATCTGTTTAGATTGCAAACGTTAATTTGGTCTATGTATTAAAGTGGCGAGTCACGCTTGCCGCTTTCAGAGAATCTTTATCAAAACATATATTACACCTGTTAAACTCTAACATAACGACGTGTCGCCAATTATAATTATAACTTTATATTTTCTGTAACGTTGTTCATTACTTTGTTTGCAATTTACAATATACGCATTTGTCTGTGGATATTTACGTCACTGAAAATATAATGTAGACTGTAATCGCTAGGATTAAATACTACGAATATATATGTTGTCATACAGAGACGAGTTTAACAATATCTGTGTACCCTGCATGCACGGCGTTGGTGATGACGAAAATCTATGACAAACAGGACTTATCATAGAATTAATATAAACAAAATTTAAGATACAATATTAGATATAATTAGAGCAGGATCAGGATTTGTTTCTTTAGTGGTTTGTTAATGTCGATTTAGACCGCACTGGAAATTCTGCCATTGATTATCCACCTTTGTCTTTGTATTATAAATAATGAATTTCCTATATTATTACGTTTGCAAAAGATGCGGTTTGTTAAATAGAGTAATATAGAAATGATTGTACTCACTCTGGGCTTTGTCTGAAGTGGTCAACAGCAAACTGTAGTAGAGGATGTCTTCCATCGTGTTGGGGCGTCGATTGTTCTCTCCTCTCATCTCTGTCCCTCCTATCCGTATCTCTGTCCCTCCTATCCGTCTCTCTATCCCTTCTATCCGTGTCTCTGTCCCTCTTATCCATGTCTCTGTCCCTTCTATCCGTGTCTCTGTCCCTTCTATCCGTTTCTCTGTCCCTTCTATCCGTGTCTCTGTCCCTTCTATCCGCGTCTCTGTCTCTTTCTCGCGGTGCAGGAGATGTCGTCTGCGCTCGCCTTTCGACGAGTTCAGTTTCCTCTCTGGAGTTTCTTAGGTCTCTCATTTCCCGAGAATCTCTCGACTCTCGAGATTCCCTCGATTCTCTAGACTCCCGCGACTCTCTTGACTCTCTCGTCTCTCTTGTTTCTTCTCGTCTGATTTCTCGCGTGTCGCGTTCCGAAATGCGTTCCCGTTCTTTGGTAGTGACAACGCCATTCGTAGTCGGCTTTGGTTGGATCTGTCAATAAATAATAAAACATCTTTATTGCACAATATGACAGCTTAGGCAAGGGAAAGTTAGTATACCAGTTGAGCGTTATGACAACGTCATCAAGACGAGCTGAGTAAAGTAGTTTTTGCTCTTCGTACTATATTCTTTTTGATTGCTTTAAGCAGATTCCACAGCGGCTGGTAACAGAAAAGCCCAGAAACACATCTTCCACACAACTTTATGAGTTTAATGAAGATGTTTCATCTTTCGTCCGCGTTAACTTTAATGTTGTTAATACTTAAACCTACTGCGAAATTATATTTAAAACTATATAGTATAAGAAAAGGGAAAGACAACATAATTATGATGACATAGAAATGAGCGACGAATGTAATGCGCTAGTTAAAAAAAATATGAATATTATTATGCGCAAAATTACAATATGATATTTAAATTATAGTTCTTGCAGAAAACTAGGTTAGCTATTAAGAAGGAGGTGACTTTGAGGTGGTTAAGAATGTCGTCAGGCATTTATCAGCCTCAGCCATATCAGCCATATCGGGCCACTGCTGGTCACGGTTTTCGTAATTGCTGATTCCGAAGTGTACCACAGTTCATGGTTCTTTGTGGAAACCAAATTAATTCAGTACGAGTCGGTTGATGGATTAGTGGCCGAGTGAATCTTTATATCACCCGTAGGCCGAAGATTTCTTGTTTATTAGTAGCTACCTACTCGTCTGTTTCTACGTTAGGACCATTGTATACTCGCGGAGGTACATTTTTAATTCTGTATGCGTATTTGAATGCCTTTTATGGGAATAACAATGTATTAACTGTGCGCCATGTGCAACTGTGTGTAACTGTGTATGTACATATTAAATGATTGCCATTCGTTACAATGGTAATTTTTTATGTAAATATACGAACGTGTCACTAATCGTTTGACTTAGTAGAGAAATGAGTGGTACAATGGGGCGAGTAAGGAAAAAACGTTTTTTCAGGTTAAGATATCTCGCGTAGTAATAGCAGTTCGTATATTGCATAGATAATAATATAATAATAATAGATAATATAGAAGTCCTAGAAGTGGCTTTACCCTCAACCTTTACTTTGTGACTATGAAAATGAGCATAAAGATAGTTTTATCTTTATTGTTATATTTGACATTGTGTTTATTAGTCATTACTTAACCGAATGAGTTAAAATTGACTTTCCGTATATATTTCGTAGGGATGTTAGATACGCGCAGAATCTCACTTTGCACCAGCGAATCACTAGGCTCAAAAATTAATCGTATTATAATGTGACGTGATATGTTTACCCGATTTAACCGGATTCCGTGTTTCTCTCGTGATCGTTTTCGTTGTAATGTATTATAAGTTATAATTTATATTATAAGTTATCCACGAAGGATGGCGATGACACGCCTAAACTCGTTTATACTCGCAGGCTATTTATAAATTTTATATTTGATATATAGATGCCGAGCGGTTGGTTGCATTTGAAGTCATTATTATAAGTCAGTGCTGCACTACAATCATATATAGGAAGGAACACATCAATAGACGACTACATGGCGGTCATGCGTCGTAAATTTCAGCAGATGTGGCCGTGCTCGTAATCGGAATCGGACGGTTGTTCTACGCAGGCATGTTACAATTCACATCATAATTTTTAAGTGTACACAGTACATTGTTTCGGTAATTAAGCAGTGGCATTCGTCCGGCGCGTCGCGGAGACAGCGAGCTGCGCGGGAAAGCGTGAATGGACGCTAAATAAGTTATCAGCCACACACGTACATATGTATGTATGTACGTAGTATTTCTTCGCTAATGGTACTCATAAAAAGTATGCTCTTATTTGAATAGTAAGCAATTATTCATAAAGCTCATTCTACATGCAGAAAATTAACTCGTCTTTCACCTCCGCCGCGGTCGCATGCTCACAAATATAAATGCTGTTGATTTACGTTGAGTTGATTCACGTGCTGATGAGCGGGTTACGACTTTTACTACCATTGTGCTATCAATTGACTATTGTCCAATATCCTGTATGCCTAAAATAATATATAATAATTCGGTGTTTAATAAGTTTTTAGATCCATAGCAGTTAAGCGACGGTCCATCTGATGGCTGAGAGTGAGTAGAAAGTGTGTGAGAAAAAATTACGATACTTAAGTAACATACTGAATTTATTTACTTTCATTGAAAGTATTGATATGATTAAAAATGAGCAGTAGGTAGGTTCTTTATGTTCAGGAGCAAGTACATTATTTCCTTTAAATGGCCGGGGCTAGGTAACCTTTCAAGAGTAAGAGTTTGTACGAACTGGCACTACTGGATCGTTGTGTTGGTCAACAGTGCACAACGGATGGCGAAGTTAAATCCTCTGGGATCAATATACCCGTGAGTTGTGAGTGCCATGCAAGTGTTTACATGAAATGAATCGACCCACTTATAATTTTATTAGGGGTTTTGAGATTCTTACAATAAAAGAAGTTCCATATTTGTTGGCGACTAATTGTCGAATGCGCACACTTTCATTTCGATAATGGATGAAGTGGTACCAAAAAAATCGAGCTTCAATAGAAACAATTGACTGGAGTTGAGGAGCACAATGAAATTATTACAACGATTTAAAGTTGTGCGCCACAAATGTAATAAAGTTAAAGAAAATCTTGTTAAATCGTTACGGTGCGCGATCCCGGATATCCGAGATTTTATATGAGCTAATGCAAGCGCCGCTTAATAATTCATGTACCACCATTACACCGACAATATCCACTGAAAAATGTTGACATGCACCTTTGAATAGGTACGGAGAAATAATTATATTACGTTCTTTCATAATAGTTCCATATCGATTTTTCCACACTGTCCAAAGAATGTTGAAAGACAGTTTCTACAGGTATGACATATTTCTATTACATTGAGACAGTATAAATACAATATTACTTATTATCCGAAGGTTGTCTCGAAGAAGTGTAGCGGTAAAAATCACCTTTTGTCCCTTCACTGTCCTTTTACTGATCGTATTTTGTGATTGTTTGATTGTACATCGATAACCTCAGTTTACAATGAATTTAAGACACAGTTTTTACAAGCTGTGTCCAGGCACATTTTATTCTATGGGAGTTTTCATTCGCGCAGGAAAACGGTAACTTGGCATAGCTATAAGCTGAAGCTCTTTATAAGTGAGACAAAACAAAGGAGAGACCAAATTAGAGACCGACCCAGAACATTTAAAATCAATGATTTTCTAAATACAATCCAGGGTAATTAATGTACCTTAGATACAGATTTAGAGAAGTTATGGAAACCTCAAATCATTTTGCATAAAGAACAAAAAAATGTCGTTTTCAATTTACTCTAAAACTGGGCCAATATACACGGCGCATTACACCGGTTCCACCTGCGTTACTCAAGAAATGCGTCCAATGAATGCCCACTGCCACATACCGGCCTACACGCGATGCTCTGGACTGGACAATGCATTATGGAATAACTGTGCAATCAATGATGTACCGACATCGAGTTATTATTGCTACTGGAATAGCGGGACAGCAATTACGTATGTAGTCATCTATATGTAATTGTTGTGTCAGTCGGCAATCTGAATGACTTGACTTAAATACGTCATAATTACCCAATTACAGTTGATCTGTCGAATAGCCATGACGTATTGAACAATGTCTCTTTAGCTAACGATTACAGTTAAATTGTCCAAAAAATAACTATCTGGATGTGATTTATGACTTGCTTTTTTGATATTCATTTGATTGTGTAATTATGTTAAAACTACTATAAATATTTTGATGCGGTTTTCATTGTTCAAAAACATTATTATTATTGTTGTTAGTGTGACATTTGAGCCCAAGTTTTTCACTTCTATGTAGTTGTCAAATATATGGAACGCCTGAAGTAATCATGGTTGTCATGTAAGTGATTTTTCTTTTTAGCTTTTTAGATTAGCTATTTCACTGCATGCATAATCGTATTCGTGAGTTATCCGTGGTGCGAGCTGGGAAAACGTGGTTCTAATGCCATAGGATAGTTTTTTCAACCCTCATAGAGATTTCAAGTTATGTACATGGCCTGAGTTTAAATTTAGGTACGGTCGAGCTAAATACTGTCACTTTTAAGTATGCAGACTTTGAATTAGTTTCGTAGACATCAAACACACACTTGATTTAAATCACTGACCATCAAACGACTCCGACCCCTTTAAATACAAGGAGCACTAAAAATCTATATCCATAATCCATAATCTCTAACTATCGATCCGTTGGGTTCCAACATATACATTTAACATAAATTCACATTTTGTACCGCGGAACCAAGATGATAACTAAAGTTATAATTATTTTTTATTATTTGCCGACAAACGATCAGAAAGAAAACTTTATAATCATTGGTCACCAATACCCGTAGACACCCGTACGTCAAGGAAATTAGCCGACTTCATCCAGTTCAATAAGCTGACGGTGAACTTCAATAATTCACAATCTCTAACAATAACATGGAACCCGTCAAAAAGATTTAGTTTTTGACAGGTGTAATTACTTAAAAATCCATGGTTTAATGGTAACATTAAAAAAAGAAAATACCTCCTTCTTATGTTTCTGCGTTTTCCTGCTTAAAGTTCTGATTATACCGTAAAAGTTCTCCATCGCTACACTTCACACTACGCGAACAATTAAATCGTCACAAATGTATTTATTTCCAAAAATTCACTCGAGTTACCATTTCATTTTAAAAATGGATATTATATTTTAGTTTTTAACGCTTTACATTTTCAAATAAACATGCGGTAAGTACAATGCGATGTCGCGCTGCATTTGCGAAGTGCAGCGGCGGTATGCGCTCGATGCACATAGCGAACACTGGCCGGAATTTTTATAAATATTGATGTAGTCTCGATGTGCTCGCTCCGATTAATCGATGAGTGTTTCTGTTATTAGAATTCCGTGTTTATGTTAAGACGCTGAAAGTAGCAGCAGCCAACATACGCTTATATTTAAATATAACCGCATGATGGCCGACAGTTTTTTCAATCACTTCTCTTTGAAAATCGTTTAAGCTTGGTGCCTTCGTGACCAAATAGAAAATAGATTTAATGAGACATTAGATTTTTGTGCAAACGTATATAAGTCTAATGCGAGGTTCGACCAATAAACTTGATCGAAACGCGTCGAAATCAATGAAGCCAGAAAAGTGTGTTTTATGTGTGTGTACATTATGTGGAAGTCCATTGCACAATGACAGCAATATTTGTCACTTTATAATAATTTTTGAGTTGACGCCATCTCGGGAGGGTGTTGAAAAGTTTTATATTTATATACTTTCGTTTACTAGAAATACAGCGTAGGACTCTAGCTAGAGGGCGTAATTGGAATAGTTTCAGTTTAAAAAGCAGACGTTACATAAGTTATTTCTTTATTTAAAAAAATTATTGTCCTAATTTTTCTTGACGGACGTTTGATATTATTTCCTAGTAGATTTTATTAAAAACATTTTCTAAAACAAATTACAAGTTTCATGTTTGTGATTTTATCAGTAGATTT
>DWPT01005822.1:0-11916 GCA_018251895.1 Agathymus mariae mariae
TAATAAAATTCCTCTTCGAACCTAACTCTTGAGTACCTTCGTAAATTTAAGAAAGTTACCTTGTATCTACTACGTATTTACAGTTAATCGAAATGATTAGATGCCATGTAGAGTTCCAAATAAATATATGAAAATCCATGTAACCTTGTATATGTAAAAGGCACTTTAAATACTACGTGTCGCTTGACAGTTTGTTAATTAGTATAACTTAATAAACATTTATGTATTCGTAACACTTGTTATAAACAACGGAAGTGAATAGGTATGAAATTTTTGATATTTTATCAATTTGTTTATGCGCTTTACTTTTTACTTCTACTATTGAGGAAACAAAAACGTCTAAAGAAACTCACATTATCACCGAGCACTACATATCGTTTTCGTTGAAGATTATTTTAGAAAAACTAATACATACGTAAATAGGATAAACGTGTATAATAAAAGTTCTTATAAGGGGAAATAGATGGCGCTATACAGATTATTGAATCACTTTTACTTTTTGTATAGATCCATCGAGGCTCGAGTCAGACTCGCACTTGGCCGCTGTGTAATGTAGTATAATTTATATAAGTTAATGACATAACCAAAAAAGTAAACTTTAAATATTCGAAATTCTAAAAGTGCCCGATACAAAATTAATTGGAATAAATTTTACACAGTTCAACAATGCGTGATATCGCATGTTGCATATAGACTATGTATTATTGGATTATCCGATAAACTTCGCCAATTCTCCGATTGCAGAAGCGCAAGTGTTTCTGCAATGTGCTGGAACCCTTCATTAGAGCCAGCGATGGTAAGAACAACTAAATTGGCAATCCAGTCGGCGATTACAAGTGCCCTAATAGCACTTGAATGTTTCCTTTTAATCGTAACGTTTCCTTTGTTCTGAATGTTACTACGTCATACTAACGATGAGTTGATTTGATTTATAGAACTTACTTGAGAACTCATACTATTTTGTCGTCATGTGTTGATTGCTAAACGTTTATTAAACTTATTTCTTAGGCATATATATTTTTCTATATATTCAAAATTAGAGAAAAAGGAATTATTATAACTAAGGAGTCTGTTATGAACATTTGTTTATTCGTTTGAAATGAAGAATTTTTTTACTTCATCGCTCAATTTTTTTTTTATTGCGTATCTTAGATATTTTGGATTTTTATTTACAAAAATAACATTTGTAAATATTTCCGGTACGCAAAAGATTTCAATATAATAAGGGCATTAAATATTATAATTCTTTCATAATTTAAGATATAAAAGACTCTGTCGTTCGTCAAAATGAAGCATCCCGCTTTCTGTCTTTCCCCAGGATCTTTCTTTTAGATACTTCCAGACAGGTGGCTTAATCAGAAAGTTATTCGTGCCTGCTAGTCTTCTTTATCTATCTGGCTATTTAATACCCTTCTTCATGAACAACCACAAAATATTGTTGCAAGCAGTTAACGCGTGGTTTCACTGTTTTTTTTTTCTTAATCAATAACGCTATTCTAGTCTATTTGCCCTTCTATTGGTTATACTTGGCGGTGTAGGGAACTGCACTCATCTTTTAGTCCAAGGCAATTTAACTCGTACGAAAACAAAACACGGTCTCTACTATTGGAGGGCCATTGGCCGCAGTACCACGTAGTTCAATACCCACTACAATCTTTCTTTTATAATCAACGTATGTACCATACATATTTTGGTTGCATTTTTGGACTTCAAGTAAGAAGCGGATCCACCGATTTCATATTGTCTGGTAACGCATCAGTATTATCATGTGCTCAAGCTGCAATTACCACTAGCTATCAGGTGGTCAGTCTTGACGACTATTGACATAAAATAATGTACAACATAATTTTTTTGTATATCAAGATTTTGCTCATATTTTTATCTGATCATAAACAAAAAATATCCACCAGTTGACATCTAAATAAAATATTATAACGGCAGCCAGTCTTAAAAAATATGTTATCGTAGGCTACAATGTAATGTAAATAAAAACAAGGTACACTTCATTGATTCATAAAATTGTAATTCAACAATGGAGTTAAGAAATTTAAGTTCATGATTCTGATAAAAAATAAATTATTGTTATGATTCGCGGCCAAGGGTATAGTCAAAATATTTGTATTTGTTTAAGTTAATTTGATACATTGGTACATTACGTAATTATCCATAGTGTTCTCAAAGGTATCTGCAGTTTGCCCATCCGTACTTTGGTCACATGGCTTTCTATGGTACGTAATCTTTTTTTGACGGGTTAAAGAACTGAGATCAGTAGTAATAAAATAATTATGATTTTTCGTTTATCATACTAACATCTGTTTTTGACTGCAATCGCATCCGATAAAACCTGGAGATGTAATGAAACCCTAGAATGTTTACTACATGGTAATTAACTGATTAAGAACTTATTTAATCTTCCTTGAAGAGGCTAACACTATAATCGACCGAGAACATTGATGTATAATGTAAATTAATATAGGATAATAAAAGATATTTTTATCATTATTCCTTAAATAAAACGCCAACATAATTTAATAATAATTAATAGATATCTAATAGCATAGTTATTTTTGATTGCTACTTTGGTGTCCTACATCTACCTTGCCCCGGACAGTACCTGGGATTGATAACGTACAATTTGTTATGCAGTAATCCACCCTCGATTCGCTTAGGAAAATCTGCGAAGGCAGATCCATGTTCTGGGATGAAAAATATGGTATTTGTCTATATAACACAATTTTAACTGATCGCTTTGCATACATTAAGAATATATGAAGGATTTTTCATTAGAGGCAGTTATTAATATAATAGAACAAAATACAATGTAATATAATATAAATAGTTGTAAGATTATTTGTCGTGTTTGCGCTCTAATTTCAGAAACAGTTCAATCTATTTCATTATAATTTTTACTAATATTAATATTAAAAGCTCGTTTCATTTTAATCCGTTCATATATAAAGAGGTAATAAATTAATACATGTATTTTTAATTCAAAGAACGATTTTCTCGTTCCTAAAATAGTGCTAATTCTGAACAAAAGGTGTAGTGTTTTTTGAAGCGAAGCGAGTGTATTTTGCTAGTTTATATATATGTATGTATGTATGTATACACATGCATTCAGATAACAAAATCTAAGAAGATATGTTTGGGTCTCTATACCAATAACTGTACATTAGAATTTCCAAAAAATATTTCATTGACAAATTTGTCTCCATAACACTTTATTTTAGTATAATTTGATATAAAGGTAAACTAAAAAAACTGGTTACCGCGTAAGGAGCTGAACTGTAACCACAATAAGTCTTTGTTATGTGTAAGGTGTTTATATAATTGCTTCGTATTACTCATTTGGCCTCGTGTTACCGATAACTTATTATTTTAGCTATCACATCAATCTACCTTGTATTGTAAGTTCATTTGGTTTTATACTATTTCGATATTAAACTAAATTGCATAATAAAATATTGTGCAGTATTTATTATTTGTTTGTATTTACGAGCCCAATGGACATTGTGCAAGAGAAGTACCGAACGTTTCGTTTGTATAATTCTCAGAAGACATATAATTCTCCAGATATTTACTGATTTATTGATTACTTAATATCGTTTTTCCAAAGTCAAACCATGTGTTATATCCCCACTTACAACTATTCTATGACAACATATGAATTTGATAATTATCCAATTGATATATTCACTCCTATCCAAATATTAATATTTGTCATAAATAGCTTTTATAAAATATAGCCCTAAATTAAATACATGTATACATGCATGTTTATATGGTTATATGCTGGACTAAAACTATTAAAACTGTATGATATCGGAACTGTATTACGAACGATAGCACCTTTATCATAAAATGTACTTGTTACGCCATGTCGGAAGTCTTCGTGTTGCTTAAAAACATTTGATTTGGCAATAATCTGCTATACACGGCATAAATATCTTTTAAATATCCTTTTAATATCAAAGACAACATATTCGTGCCCAAAGTCGTCCCATAACTGATAGACATAAACTCGGAATTATCACTCATGTATTATTTCTGTGCAATATATATATATATATACATACATACCTACATTTCTTACAGAATTTACATAACCTGTAGGTAAAAGTAGATACTCAGAGCTTACGGAAAGAGTACTTAGAACTGTATTGTTGCGTACAAATTTTAGCACAGTCTCAATAAAAGTGGGCCATGGTACGTAAGTAGGTTATTTCACACGGTTAGTGGACTAAAAAGTAACCTTGAAACTATGTTAATTTGTTCGATACTGAATCACCTGCTATTTGTATAGAATATAGATGCTGCAGTTCAATAGTTTTTACAGAACAAAGAATCGTCAGTTCGATTGCCGCCACAAACATTGTTGGGACAGATTAATGTTTGTTGCCGGGTATGACCTGTGATTTCGTACTAGAATGTGATAATCACAAAGAATCATGCGATGCAGGTTATTCTACCAAGTGACAAATATTCTATTGCATACACAATTTTTCATCTACGACTTCAACCACCCTTATGCACAAGCCGACCTCACCTGTTCATGATGATCTTGCTGAACAAAAGACAGGGATATGGCTAACGAAGGTAAGGTCTGTCGAAGGTTGCTGGATTCTGTATCGCCCAGTTGAATTCCGATAGTCGCAGTGTTGCGTGTTGGAGAGCCAGTAATAATATGGGGCTCGGGTTCGTGTTTGCCTTTGGAGTCACTGATGTTGAGGAGTGACGGTGACTACTCAACACCAAGTTGCTCGTTTGCCCATTTATCTACTATTTACGTAAAAAATGTATTCATATATAACTCTAGCGATATTGTGCCGTCTGGTGCTTCAAATCAAATCATTTTGTGTGTAATAAAAAAATGATAAGAAAATATGATGATATTCATACTAAATTATTACAAATCAAGTATAGAAAAGAAACTAACAGTCAGATATTGAAGTTTCTTGAATAACTGTACCAAAAGAAATGTACAATAGCACTCGCGACAGGAAGTCTCAAAGTGTATTAAAGTCAAGGGACTATATGTATAAATTTAAGATTCCTCTATTTTTTAAGAAAACCAATAGACCTATTGCTACCTGTAACAAATATAAAGTGTTTGCCAGAAACTACATAATCGCGTGTTTGCCTTTAAATTCTACAGGCGTTCAAATGACGTATTTCGGTTGTAAACATCTTAGAGCCAGAGCTTCGGCGACGTCTCTAGTAATACAATGCTCAACAGTGGTAATGAGTGACATAAATATTAAAACACTATTTTGATAAATATTTTGTGAATTATGTTACATGCCAGGACACGTTTTCGTAGAATTTATTTCACTTCCACAGTCGCAGCCGCACTTACAGACCGCAGGTTGATTTCGCTTCGTAGGAAGAGAACTCTTCGCTTTCCAATTCGAGAACCGAATGCTCCGTAGGCGGTCCTGCCCCGTATTTATATTATATATTTTCTACACCATTCGTGTAAGTTCAATAATAATACCCGGAAATCGATAGAAAAATAGTGGGTCAGGAAAAGATGACTGTGTACGCCATACGACAGTAGCCTGCAATGCTCGATATATATGTTATCACCTACCTGCGTTTTTTATGGCTTATATTGTTTTCGGCCGACCTCTCGAGAACCTTTACAGCAGTGTCGCCCTCCGCTTTTCGGCCACCCTTTGAAAATCATCATAACAATAGATACAAAAACAATTATTGGGCGTCATGAAAATCAATAAAAATAATGTGTAATTAATTATAATCATTCAATTGATCTATATTACTTTCAAATAATTTAATATTAATATATACGAATTAATCATAGCCTTTGCGCTTTTTAGCTTGCAAGCGCCATCTTTGTTAGAAATCCATTACTACCTATTAAAGTACTGAACATAGCGCCAACGATAAGTTTGTGAAAGGTACAGGCGCCATTAGCTGTCACAGGATTGTTAGTATATTTCAATAGGTGGCACTGTCTTCGTGAAAAATATTTATTTATTTATATATAGTTTTGCCATGGTTTATTCAAAGTTCTTATTCGAGAGAAAATTATATTACAATAAATAATAAAATATTAATACAATATATACAAATTATAAGTAGGTACATCAAATGTTTTCTATATTGGCTTATGCCACTTTTAGGTTTGATAATATTACTATATCTATTAAAAAAAGGATGTACTTTAGTATGGCGATGAAATAAACTTTTTTGTACTGTAAGGTGTTTTTTGGCATATTACACAGAGTCTTAACTGATATGTTTTAATACTTAAGTCACTATATATGTATGTAGTTTTGAGTGTGATTTTTCGTCATTCATTTTTTATGTTGTTCTCAGTTTTGGAATTTTCCTTACATTTCACATGAAATAGACGACTTAATTAAATAACTGTTAGAAAAAATTTAAAATTCTTTTTTCATAAGATTCATTAAATCGATTGAATTGAATTCATGAAACTTCACTACCTATTAAATACGGCGTTCTAGGTGCAAGAAAAATCCTTTGTCGCGCTGCTGGCTTTCGCATCATCAGTTCATAGCACTTCAATACTCATAGATAAAATAATACACTATGATGGTGAATAATATGATGTTGCATCCTTAGAGGTAGCCACAAATTCCTGGATTGTTTGTCAAGATGTCGATTTTTCTTCTGCATGTAAACTTTAAGGAGCCTAGAATGACTTGCTTTGCAGATAAGATATGATAATTTATTAAATAATAAACAAGACCAGATAAAAGGAGGTTTTAAATTGGGAGGTCGGCCTGTTAAGGATTGCATGCTTCATATTTGTGTTCTTGTGATGCAAATGATAATTAATACCTCGGCATATTTCTTTAAAACAATACAAATAGCTAATGTAGTTATTAATTATAATTATAAAGTTGGATTTTTTTTTACATTCAGAGTTGAGACTCTTGGTTCATGGGGCTGACGTACATTATCTTTTCGAAGTAATTTGAAAAAAGAAAAAAAAATAAGACATGCGATCGAAGAGCTGGAAGCTTTCTCGCTCAACATATAAACATTGCTATATATCGAGCGAATGTTGCCAGCATTTTCGGTATTGTACCTCAAGAATCTAGTTATATAAACTCATTTTAAATTAATAATTATTTTATTTTAATTTCTGTTCATTAAAATGTATTTTTAAACGTTATAATTCATTTAAATTTAAAAATAAAATATTATATATATCAGTATACATTTTATCTTTGATATTTTTGTATGTACTCGTATAAAACTTTTACTAAAATGGGATCTATTCTTATGTTATTTTCTTACATATGTGGGTACATATTGATTTCCAGGTGGAAATCATATTATTGATGTATCTATAAAAGGAGATACCAACATAATGATGCAAGAATCAAAACACTTTACATCACACGTCTTTTGCATAATTATTGTTCTTGACGCTCAAAATATGTTGCATAAAGTTAAATTCACACTTATAATATCGAAGAGAAGTGAATAATCCTCACAATGTTTTCCTTCACCATTGCAGAATCAATTATTGTTCTTAATCACAACCTGCTGGTCTTAGAATAAGAAAGGCTACTGGGTTCAATACGCACCATAATTGCAGGTTGGCAGGCTTTTCAATCCCTTCGCCTTAGAAAATGTATTCATTGACGATTGTTTCGTCAATAATAATTAATTCATGATCTATACTAATAATGATGATGATGGTGCTGATTAAAATTGTGTTGGGAATCGATTAGTTTTTGGAAATTTTAATTTAGATAGACTTGGTTATCGATATAGGAGCCAACACATATTTTTTGGAACGTTTCTTCTGTCTGTACCTGTATACCACTAAAATCACTGAACAGATTTAGACGATTCATGAGATATTTGGAACTTATGTAATGGGGCATAGTTACGAATACTCTTCGTCCCGGAAAATGAATATGTTCCCTTTAAATTTTCCAAAATTTTCTAGAATCGAAGCCAGGCCAATTGAATCGATTGGTTTAGTCACGAATTTAGGGATCTATTCGTATAGGGACGTTATTTGTCTTTAGTGCTACTATAATTACTTTACTGTACAATAGTACAGTTACCCTACAAAGACAAAATTCAGACCGAAGGTTATAAATTCCATGTCTAAGAGAAAATTCGAAAGAGCCGTCGCAATCCATATAAAACTACCTTGTAGGGTACGTAGTAGTCACAAAACTTGTTGTCAGGATTTTTACTTATATATATAGGTACATAACCTACTGTGGAATAACCCAGTATAAATGACAGTCTAGTGATTGAAACTTAATTTACTCGTGGTAGGGACTCGTATCTGAACCCTGAACACACTTAAAATTTTTAAGTTTAAAAATTAATCCCCATTTACATCGTCTAAACAGAACATAAATAGGAAACGTACATAGCTGGGAGTTCTTCATAATATTCTCTAAGGTATGAAATTTGTCAAATCCAACTTGTACCATGTGATGGGTTACGGTTTTCACCCACCACATCGTAAGAGCAGACCTTATTTTTATGGTCACCAGAGCCATCCAAGTCACCATTATACAACCGTATCATGTAAGTACAATTGGACTCGCACATTTCAAACTGTATTTGTAATAACAAAGCAACAAATATAAACTGAGCTTTACTGATACTTCGATGACGTTTGGCATCAATTACTTTCTTGTTTATTTTTATATGTCCTTACTAAACTGAAAGTTGTTTATCTCATGTAACAATACAATGTTTTGTACCATAAAGCAGAACCGTACCAGTTGAAGTACGCAATATCTCTGATGTTACTTACAAGAACATAATAAACAGGTAATCTATTCATTATGATTATTGAAGTTATGGACATCACAGGCGGTCGTAAGTGCACGAGGTCACATTATTTCTGAGGGATTATTAATTCCGTTATATCAAATACTTTACATAATAAAGTGCAATTATTATTATTAAATACATAAGTGTACAATTATCTATGTGTATACATATATTACGTTAATGTGTAAATTTGTATCTAAAGTTCGTTTGGTTATTATACTGTATGTGAATTATAGAATATCATTTACAATTTAACTGAATGTATCTTTTAATTTTTTATCCATATTTATTGATTAAAAAAAAAGTTTTATCAATTGTTATTTATATATGACAGATAAAAACAAATACCGTTAGACAAGCTTCCTCTTGTTAAATCCCGTGCTAAAGTCATACAGAATAGGATATACATGTCGAAGTGCAAGATTATCTAACCAAGTTATTCAAGATATATTTAAAAATATGTTTAAATCTGTAAAATATATATTTAACTAACATAACTTATGTTGTAGGTAGGTCTTACCAACGCGCACATGGCCAGTGCGGTCGACCGTGGTCTTATTGATCTCATTTTGAGATCGAAGCGAGTTACAGCTATGAGTTTCAATTTTGATTATGATTATGAAAATCAAATGTTAATATCATGTTAGCGATTGTTTAAAAGTCCTCAACTGGAATCCGTTTAAAACAATCATTCAATTATAATTATCATCGATTCGTTGACATTTAAAGTATATATGATTAGGTGTACAGTCCAAAGTGCATAAACCTATCCACAGTAATTAAAAAGGGCGATTCAGTACCCGTATACACCGTCGAGGTAACATTTTCTAAATAGTTGCTCAACGATGAACCCAATAAAGAACGTTCACCGAGTGAACAGTTGTTTCTAATTAGTATAATGACATAAGGCTACATTTGTGGAACGATCGCATCGTTTTATAAGGCATGGACCTGAATACAACAGAGTTCGTTACGATAAATTGAAGAGCATTAATTTCGTTTACAGTTTTTTAGCTGCACGTTTGATTTGACACAAGTAATTGCCCTTATGACGCTCTGAGAAACATAATTCTCAGTACGGTTGTTATGGAACTCCCTAAGCGTAACCGAAACTATATGATATCCGAAACAAAAATATATCGGTAACTTTTACCGAATCCACAAACAAGTTTTGGATAATTTCGGATAGCGGCTGAGTCTAATTTAAACAGTTTACGACAGGTTTTCGCTGTCAAAACCGTTATACTTATTATTAAATGTATTTTTAAATGATTATAATACTAAATAATAACTTGAAAAAAGTCATTGTTACCTTTTAAATATATTATACATTGTTTCCAAATCATAAATCATCTAATACCCGTAAACGAAATTATTCAAAACAATCGGATAATTGGAAATTTCATATCCATAACATCCTTAATCCTTTATTTTTATAAGGAGCGTTTTAATCAGGCGTCTTATATTTTTTTCACTCATATATCTATTTTGCCTCGGAATCTGTTTATATATATGGTATAGTATAATAATCTAAGCATATCGATTTTATTATCTATTATTATTTATTTATTCATATTTAATTATCTATTGATTTTCAGGTTATCGTTCTCTGACAGACAAAGAATTTGTTTTTTTATAATACAGAGTAATAAGGCATACAAAACTTCTTTACACTGGTTTTTTTTTTATTATTTATGTCAACAATATTTTAACTGTTTTGGTTTTTCGGAAGATTTTAAATTTTTAAAACTCATTCTAACATTGGCATTGTATCGTATGTACAAAGACCATACAAGTTACAAAAAAATGGATCGTGACATGTTTAAAAGAGGTAAGTAATTTGTACACTATTAACGCTACGTTTCGAATAAAATTGGTATGTATTTATTTTACAAGTATTTTTTTAAATTAAAATAATTATTGCAATTATTATTACTCCTAAAGCCAATGCCATTTTATAATATATATATTTATATTATTGGCTTAATGAGTTGACGACCGTGCAGCGAAAATGGTAACGACCCGGGTTCAATCCTGGACGAGGCATATACTTATATTACAGATAAATGTTTGTTCTCGGGTCAAGGCCTTAATGAGGTTTCAGTCAAATTCAAATTTGTATAAACTACATCCACGCCACTTGCAACAAAGCGGCTCCTGATTGGGAGTCTTGTGTACGTGGGTGTACGTGTCTGAGTGCTTTTATTAATTTAATGTACATATAAACCAGACTTTTGAAAATCATACATAAAAATTGATCCAAAAAATGAATAACTTAAGGAAAGCAGCACATAAGTACAACTTACGATTACGAGTGATTCGTGGCGCGCGATTTGTAACCAAAAGCTGCTGGTTTGCAAAGCAAGTCCTTTTGCCGCATACTTTGTTCAGGAATTTAAAATAATCGGAGCCTAGTAACTACTGTCATTTAATCTATAAATAAATGTAAAATTTTGTATAATAAATGTATTAACTTTATGTTGTTATTATATTAACATCTTTTAATATCTGGTAAACGATTTCTGGTTTCAACGTAAAGTACAGTAAGCGGTAGACTAAACATAAATACTATAATTATGACCGGTTCAGGCGCATCGGTTCGTGAGACTCGAGTAGCCATTAATGATGGCAGCGCAGGACTAACTTTGAGATAGATACGAGTATTCTCACATTTACTAGATTTTCGAAAATATTTAAAATAGAATTTTGTAAATCAAACAAAAAAAGTGTATTATTTTAAAAAAGGAAAAAAAAAAAACAAAATAGTACTACTAGTTTTTTTATACTGCTATTATAGATGATCGTTTATGTAAGTGTACAAGTCGTGAATAAACGTGTTTCTTTCTTTCTTTTCTTTCTCTCTATTTTATTTATAATTGACAACATTTTTTGTATGTTGCAATTATATAAATTTTATCTAAAAACAAAAAGTATTAATTTAATACTTTTTATCTATTTCTTACGTTAATTCGATATAAGTACCGATGCAAATCGATAATTTATATATATGTACGTAATGAAAATGTGTTTATTTGAAGTTGACTTTTGAACATTTCGAAAGTCAAACTACTCCATCGCTAGAAGAAGCGGCACGAAACTCCCTAGGATTCTTTTTTT
>DWPT01005823.1:0-11915 GCA_018251895.1 Agathymus mariae mariae
ATCACTATTATACTATACAATACATCTTGGGATTGATTTCTGAATTATCCTAGTACATACTTCGTACATTCGTAATATCACGTCAGCCCAACACACTTCTCTCCTATGTCTATTCCAGTTTGTCTTTTAAGCTTCTGAATAACAAAATGATAAATACCACAACCAATCAAGTTTGTTATTCATTCAACATACTACAACTAACGTGATAGGAAGAATCTAACTGTTTACAACATACATACACACAGATACACATTCCGTTTCAAACACCGACATTAACACGACAAATCAGTATTTTGCATTGAGACGTGGATTAGCCGACTTCGCTTTTGACGTAGAAGAGTAGATACGGCGTGGCAGCAGATCTCATCTTGGGTTCAGCAGAGAGGAGGTCCTCGAATTGTTCATTGCTGATGGGTTTGACGAGGTCGTCGTCACAAGCCAGCCAGCAAGTGTCGGGCGGTACTCGAGGCACGCAACATTCGCGTGCTGCACAGCCGACTGGCACAGGACGGGGTCGGTTAAACAAAGTTCGCATGAAGCCCGAACTGGAATTAGTGGCGGTCGCGTCGCCAGCGCCCTCTCGCGAGCACTTCGCGTCACCCGACGAGCTGTCACGCGCGTACGCGACGTAGTGACCGCCGGTTAGGGTCTGACCGAGGTGCATTATCACCGCCCAGAGGACATATCTGTAATTAAATCAAACGGTTGGAATTTTAACTGCTGTATTCATATATATATATATGAGGCGACAACAGTACATTTTTTATCGTATAATATCAAAATTGGTCGAAATGTACTCCACGTAAATTGAATTAATCACAATAAATTCAACAGTTATTCATTAAGCTAATTTAAATTTTTTTGTTCACGGTATCTAGAAGTTTAGTGTGAAATTATGATTATGCAAATAAATATTATTAGCATAACCCCATCGGTGAGAGGTGCGGGCTGGTTTTCCGCATGGTTATTGTGAAGGCCACATATCTCGAGTGTGGATTGGTGGAGGAATAAGAGTAAGTCTGTCGAAAGTTCTTTGGCCGCCCACAGGTTTCAGAGAGGACTTAATAAGGGCAATGAAATTAACCGACCGATTATGGAATCTGTTGGTTAATGTTCCACAATCTGTCGGTTAATTTCATTGCCCTTATTAAGTCACGTCTACCATCAGTGTTCAAGAAAATGTGCAAACTTTTACAGTATTATGTGTAATGCAGTAACCACAATAGGTATAATTTATTATTTCGAAACAATCGGCCAACGAGAGATGACGAAGTTAACAAACTGCTCAAACTATAATTATTAAACACCTGTATTGCAGTATGGACACACACATAAGACGTCAACCACTGACAACCTAAAACATACATTTATGTTTGAATATGAGTCATTTTTAAGTAATGAAATAAAACATTAAAGTTACAACTTTGACAATCAATCATTTGAAAGGTGTTCGACCGCTTCAATCGATTGTTTTTTTTTTTGTTATATTCCTAATTGTCGAAAAATGGTTTGCATAAAAAAAATGGTCAAATCTGTCCGAAAATCTGAAATTCAAAATGTGATCCTAAGTCTGACAATACTGTTCAATGAAATATCAGTTTGATAGACAAACCACTATAGATATGAGACAGGTTATAAAACAAAACATAATAAATTTTACTTTTGCTAAGCACACTTTTCAATTTCCTCATTGGTAAAATGCTCTAGTGCAAAGCCAGCTAGGGTACTTAACAAATAAAAATACTAGAAGCAGTTCAGTGGTGTCGGTCGGTTACCGATGATCCGGTCGATGGTCGGCGGGTCGTTTGGCGCACGGCTCACAGAAGCACGGCATGAGGAGCGGAGTGGGCGCGTGACGGGTGATCTTCTCCATGCCGCCGCTGAACCGTTTCAGTTGCAGCACGAGCAGGCGCGGCAGCCGCGAGTAGGTCACGCTGCGCCGCGCCTCGTTGTGACGCAGGCACCGTTCGCACCAGTACTGCACGTTCATCGATATTAAATATGATCCACGTGCAGTATTACAATACGACTAAGTTATAGTAAAAGTTTTAATATTTAATAACTAACTAGCATGCTCCCCGTTTTACTTTTCGATTTTCCTGGTTTTCTGAATTAGAAATATTCGTGTATTGCAATAGATATACAAAACAGTCAAAACTTTATTAAGTTCTTAACAGAACTTGCATTTTTACTTTTATTTGCTATTTTATTGGAATATAAATTCCTCTTTCCCTGGTTAGTTTTCATGTTTAAGACCAATAATATAAGTTATAAATATACTAAGTAACTTCTCAATTAGTTAAGTGGTGTCCACCTGATATTTGCTCAGACAAACAGACAAAAAAGCTTTTAAACCAATAAGTAAATCTATAGATAATATGATTTTCAAAAGTTATCTAATGCATAAAATACATTCGGGTTAGTTATAGTATTATTTTAGTTTAATTACAAATGTCACTTTGGTGTGATTAACAATAATTTCGTAATTAATAATATTCAGAAAAGGAAAAAAATATTTGAAATAAATTATCCATGAAAACTGGACACATATTTTCGAATCCTAATTATTTGTGAAGCCGTGATGCTTCACATTGACCAGTGTGTACAATAAACAACAATAAACTTGATTTAAATAATTAAAATAAAAACAATTATCATACATATACATTCCTATATATAGATAAATAAGTGTAGTATTATGTTCATTTAAACATTCATATTATATTACACCTACTATCAGATAGTGGAAATAGAAACAGGTATTGAGTATAGGGGAGTTTTCTAGAAAAATGCCTATGTGTGTATAATGTAGGAATACAATATAACATTTCTATTACTTTGTTCTGGTCTCGCAGGTACTCGCTCGAGAGGCAAGCGGCTCGGAAGGGTTCCTCTCCGGCGTCCTCCTCCCCCACCGGCACGCACAGCTCCCACACCGCCTGCGCCTTTTCAGTTACCGTCTCGCACTCCAAACACATGGTGCGCACTACCATCGTCCCTGGATGTTTAAATACAATTGTGACGTTCGCATTGCTTTGCAGTAATGGAGGAAACAAAAAAAAACTAAGCAAACAGATAACACATATCAAGCAGTAGAGAAAGTTTAAAATAATCTCAGTACAAAGAAGTATAAAACTCGACACAATTGATCAGGGCGAATTAAAAAAAAATGTCTTTTACTTCAGCGTTACGAAAAATCTCGCTATAGTTGACATAATGTAATAGGCCCGTTTTGACATATATCATCTAGAGATGCACAACAAGTCGGTACCACAGAGAAACAGATTGTTAAAATAAATCGACTGAATTTTGAGACTCCCTA
Organism: Agathymus mariae mariae; assembly: GCA_018251895.1. Classification (NCBI taxonomy): domain Eukaryota; kingdom Metazoa; phylum Arthropoda; class Insecta; order Lepidoptera; family Hesperiidae; genus Agathymus; species Agathymus mariae. The sequence continues at coordinate 3,323 of DWPT01005823.1, forward strand.
ATCGTTTCGACAACTAAATTCTAAATCCTAAAACCTAAATACCATAACATCCAGGTATATACGAGAAACTGAAAAGGTTCTGACATATTATTTCGACGAACTGCTTACCATTGGGTAATATATCGGCCAATTTGATGCTTATATCTCTCATGCAATTAATCCACGAGCCATTATACTTATAACACAAGTTTATTATATTTTTTTACACTTAAAGTTTACAATAGTTTGCACCTAAGGGCTCATGACATTCTACGTGTCCATGAACCCTTAAAACTATACGTGCCCAAAGTATCTAACACTATTCTATATTCACAAGCACCCTTGTTGGGGTGATACAGTTATTTCTAAACGAACCTTCAAAGTCATCGGCAACGAAGTCCCAGCCGGGGCGGGCGCGCTCGTCTCGCTCGGGGTCGGCAGGGGAGGGCGCGCGCTCCTCGGTGGGCGAGCTGCGCTTGTCGCTCGTTTTTACTTCTTTACGCTTCTTCCATGACTTTCGTAAGTTGCCCAACGTTTGCTTTCCGCTATCGCCGTCCACGCTCGGCTGCCGGCCTAGCCCGTTGCTGTAACATTTATTGTTTTTGAACGTTGCGACGCGAACAGATGCCATCTTAGCTGTTGACTGGTGATCTCAATATGATTAATGTTAAAAATTTTGAAGTAGGAGAATGAGTTTAAAGTCGTTATAATGTAAGCGCAGGTTCAGCAGAGAGGTATCTATAAGTATCAAATATTATCTCTTTCAATTTATAAATATACTAAATTTGTTATTGTTTAACTATAGCGCCACCTATCGGACCTTTTCACAGCTATAAATCATCACCTTGCCGAGTCAATATGATGCTGAACTTACCTATCCCCGTTCTCCTGCAGCTGCATCCGAGAAGCTCGAGCGCTGAGCGCCCGACATGTCTCGCGGATATTGTCCAACAAACACACCAACAACTCATGTGCATCTTGCTGTCTGTTACCTGTAATAAACTTGATTTTTAAAGGGTAATAGTCTAATGTGCATCCAATGTCTGAAGGAGATCAATCCAACATCTCCTGCCCAATCTCCATCTATCTAATCTACTATCATCCAAACTATGTTACTGAAAACCGTCGCATTGGAGTCTCTTATCTTGAAGGTTGCTATGTACTGAGGCTCTTTGCTATCTAGTTTGTTTCTGATAAAACTTGTGCTAGTATCTAAGGTACTTTGTTTGCCTGACTTCTTTTAAGACAAACTGATTGTAAAATGTTTCAAATGGACCAGTTGTAATGTCGAAAATTCAACTAACAAAGGGTTATATTTACCTTCAAATGTTGAGTTGACTTCTCTCAGTGCAGCAAGGAAGGCATCCGGTGGGAAAGGGTCCGGGTTTGAGTCTGAGTTACTATTGATGCATTTACTCTCAGCTGCCCGAAGGTTTAAATATGTCTCGTGGAGTTTTTCTGTTGCTATCTGAACAATCAAATCGGTATTTGTTAAGGCATGCTGGCAGCAACCTGACAGGGAATTTACAAAGCTTTTATTTTATTAGCTGTATGTTAAAATGCGATAATAGTACATATTTAATTATTACTTAAAATATTTTTGCAATCATGTCAGTTAAGAGACATGTGCTTGGATTAAAATGTACCCTTTCAGATCTTTGTGATTATAAGATGAGTCAAATCAAATGGCTTATGTCAATTGAAATTGATTGGCTGAATTAAGCAATGTATGTAGTTTCAGGACAGTAGTTGGAGTTGTATACTTGTAGTGTTGAGTGAAGATATACTTTAAGGAGTTGCATATTTCCATTATTAACTTTTTTATATACTTAATTGAATGTAAATATGTTTTTACTGTTATATCTTATTTGACATAAAGTTGGCAACAATTGCACAAGTCTTAAACCATAGTATCTATGTGTGCCATTTCAGTTACAGTATTGGATAAGATACAAATAACTTTGCTCTGTTTGTACTATATATCAGTTGACCACACCACACAAGTCACGAAGATGACCTTGTTTATTGAACAGTAAGTTCTACAAAAAGGCATTTATACATTTTCTGATGTATATAAAAATATGCTATTCTTGTACTTGACATAAGTTTCATACAGATAAAAATGCAGATAACCTTATCAAATTCTGAGACAGGTTTTTAACAAATATTTAAGAGAATACAATATTACGAGGTTTTTTAAAGTTGAAGATTAGAGATGAGTCACAAGTGAGTTACTCTAAACATAGGGGTGGAGGTATTACCATATGAAATCATACAAAATTATGGAACACATGTATGGTCTATGTGAACACCTTGTACCTACATAATGTATTCTATCTTCGCACAATATAAGTTATCCTCAAATCTCTTTATTTATAATTCTTGTGAACATTGTTAAGATAAGGACTCCCTTACCTGTATTTTACTCTTGCCAGCATTATTATCAGATTGTCCAAGAGATAACAGATCTTTACTACTCCAAGACCTGGTGCCAGAAGAAGCGAGCCCAGCTGCACTCCTGCCAAGCGATGAGCTCTTCAACCGAATGCTTCCAAGTTTTTGTTCTACACTTGCCAAATCAGATACAAGATGATGCAGGTTGTGAAGGAATCTTGGAGCATATCTGGAAGACAACATTCCATAATCATATTAAAAGAATATTATAAACCAATCTGATCAATTACAAAGAATAAATTATAGCTAAAGTTTCTACATAGTTTGTGAAATAATTCAATGCTGAGTTAAGACTCCAACATCAATCACATTGTCTGAGGAGGAGGGACAATTTGTTGAATCTATAGAGAACTTCTACTTTGGAAGCAATTTTTGCACATATTCACTAACCACTAATTTATGGTTTTCTACACAGGGTTTTATATAAAGAAACATACCTAAATAAGAAAATATTATAGTAAAATACCTACTACCAAATATGAAGCAGTTGATATATTGAATTAGATTTCTGATTTTTGACACAACAATGAAACTATACTCTTGTCTGATAAGACCAATACTTAACACAAAGTGTAAAAATAATTTGATTCATGTTGGTACAGTAACTGAATCACAAAAATTCAACTTTCAAGTTCAAAATTATTATAAAGTAATATGTATTAAAAATGTCTGACATAAAGTTTAGGTTCCTAGCAATACATAAGTTTTGCTACTAAAAATTTAATAAACCGTGTAACTCACCTTAAGGTATATAAAACACTGTTCAAGTAACATGTATTTCCAAGGTTTGAGAGAGTAGCAATAGGTGTCTTCCACTGCACATTTCCTGCATACTGTGTAGCATGGTTCTCCGGTGGGTGGTGGCCATTCAACATGGCAGTGCAGCCCACTGGCTTTTGAAGCACAACCAACTCAGATTTATTTGTTTCTGTTGATAATAACCAAATTTACCTCAATGTGTTTAGTAATTAGTATACTTCTAGCTTCATGAAACTATTACTTAGTGTCTCAATTAGAATAATCTTCAAGCAGCAATGCATTGGCAAAATTAAAACTTTATATCAAAGATATGACGAGCTCAGTTGCTTTCTTATTTAAGTTGTTGGATTGTTTAGTTATAGCAATGAAAAATTTCAAAAACAACAAAAATTTTACACAAAATTAAACTGTCAATAACTAAAGGCAAATGTTTAATAATGTGTTTACTTGGCTGCTCTTTTTAGCTTGATTCTAACTTTGTTATGGACCAGAAGTATAGTATAAAATTAAATAATGCACTATGTATATCACTTGTCAATAAATAAAACTTGCTACACTCTGATGCTTCATCTTACAATAAGATCATCAATAAAGCTAAATCTATTTGAGAATAGTACAATTTTATCATTTCATAAGTTAGCAGTTTGAAGCAACGCTCACGTATTATGCATACCTACGGATATCAGCGGTAACGTCAAGGGCTTCAATTTTTTTGCTGCATTCAATGTGTTTAAGTAAGTATTCGTTGGAGGTCTTTTATTAGCAGGCCTGTTCTCCTTATTACTATTCGGCTCCTTCGATTCCCTGCTGTTATTTGAATTATTGGTATTATTCTGGCTTTCGTTGCTTATAACTTTTGCATTATTTTTATTCAAGGACAGTGAAAATTTAGGTTTCTTAACTCCTTGTGTCGTTTCTGCTACAGAATTAAATGGCATCTTCAGTAAACCTGTAAGGAAATAACTTAGTGAAAGCACGAAATATAACAGAAATATCACATCGGTCAAGGATGTATAAGATGGTACATAAAAGCGCTCAAAAAATTAATACTCACGGAATAGTTTATTTTATGTACACTGACTTACATTATATACTGTAAGACAATGTACCTGTGTTCGTAAATAAATAAAAGGCGCTAAAGTAAACAGGATTTGAGGAAAAATAACCGCAAACATGCCCTTTTGCAATAGTCAGCCATATTGAACTTTATTGTTAGTGATGTAATTTAACTCTTGACCGGTTCAAATATTCTAATCATAGATGATGCACAGAACACTAATATTTTTACTGGAGTATGAACTACTTAGGTTGAGCTACAGTTCAACATCAAAGTAAGCAATTCACCGGTCAGTATATCCTTTATAAAAATCTATCGATTACAAAGTTTTCAGAGTCAATTAATTATTTAAAATAAACAAATAACTATATTGTCTATAGAGCGATATAGTCTGATTGTTTTAAGACAGGTTTGAGCAATGGCTGGATAAATTAATGGAATCTTTCTAAATGTTTTATTGTAACATTTGCTATATACAGATAAATGTATAAATATAAATACGAATTAAGCAAAGCTTCAATTAAGTGGAGCTATGAGCTATCTACGAGCCGATTTACAGCTCTTATTACATAATGAAATACATGAACCGTGAACTGAACTTACTGACACTATTTTAAGCAAATACATCCTGTCTCTGGATAATATGTTGTAATATTCTGTTACGTACTAGAGTAATGTTTAATTTTATCTGTGGATTAACTCTATGGAAAGCTGGGTACGCGATATAGGTAAAGAAGAAAAGAAATTGAGATAAGAATATCTATTTTATTTTCACATACGTTTGACACGTATGGGATTTATGTATACAAATTTAAGCAGTGCCATCTCAAGCTTACTTCTGTCAGATATGTCAGTCGGATAATATTTTAAGCCTTATAACTAGATGACCTTGTATATGTTTCTAGACAATTGTTAGCTAGTGGTTTTATAAATGCGGTCATACAAATTATCTGTTGTTTACGTTATTACATATTTTTTATCATTAACCTACAAGTATTTGTGCATATTTATAAATATAATACAATTCTAACTGATCACTTTCTGTACGTTAACGACATAAGAGTAAAGACATTATTAGGGACCTTTATTAGCGATGTATGGATATGAAATTTCAAATGCGTATATAGTTTTGGATATATGAATGATATTTTACCGGTTTGATTACGGTTACTGATATGAAATTATTTCGGATTAGCCGATTGTTTTGCATAATTTCGGTTACGGATATAACATGATTTACATATTGGAAACAAAAATATAATATATTTACAAAGTTTACTTTATTTGTAGGTTTTATGGGGTATTATAATCACAGCAAAAATAAATTAAACAATAAAAACTGTCTAAAATGTGTACGACGCGGCTAATGTATCGGCTCGGAGAGCGTCATCCAGTCATAACGTGCTTTATTTAGACTGCCTCTATCCGAAATTATCCGAAAGGTTTTTATCGGATTCGATTACGGTTTCGGATAATTATTATTTCGGATTTTCCATAGTTTCGGTTGCGGATACGAATACGGCCTTTATCTACACAATAGAACATAAAACAATAGTTGTGTAAATTTTTTTTCTGTTTGTCTGTCCTGTGTTTGTGCATGCTTATTTTAAAAATGGGTTAACTGATTTCGTTATAGTTTTTTCTAATGTATTGCAGTAAGCATCATTCAGTACTAAAAGTTTATTTCATTGCAATCCATACATACATAAAGAAGTAACAAATTAAATACATAATAATATTACGACTTACTTTACTTACTTATTCTTACCAATTAACAGAACGAGAAAAACTCAGTCCTACAACAATGCAAGCGCTTTTTGTAAGCCCAAGGTAGTAGTAGTTTTTCTGAAGTGATGCGAAGGCATTTGCTAGTGCATAACATGGATGTTATAGAGTTTTTTAACCGTAATCGAAATTATCGGATATTTAAAATAAAAATATAATTGTAATAAAATAATTTTGCATATACTCATAAAACTCTTTATCTCTTTAACACTCTTTTACTCAATCATATGTCAATATTGTATAATTATTTTAAAAATGACATTATAAATAAGTAATAAAATTAATATCCTCTATGAAACATCTATAGTTTTTCAAAGTATCTTCAAATAAAATGTCTTTCTCAAACTCACAATCAAAATATTAAGAAACCTATATACAAATATTATAAGTCAATCCTTATTTAATTAATGTTTCATACTAATATTTTTCCTCATCATTATAACTCATAATTGTCCCACTGCTGGGCACCGTTCTCCTTTCAGATCGAGAGGGTTTAAAGCCATAATTCACCAAGCTGGCCAAGCGCGGGTTGGCAGAATACACTTTGGTCTTGCTGATGTCCATGGGCCACGGTGACCACTTACTATTATTATTAATATACTATTATTAATATAAAAAAAATAATGGAAAAGTTATGTCGTACCTCGATTAACCGATGCGACCATTTTCTGATTTTCATTTTCCATTAGAAATATTTTTTTAACTTTCAAAATTCTTGTATAAGGATTTAAATAAAATAGTTACAAATCTTACGATTGCAGTCGTTCTGGGTTTATCGAAGGTATTCAACTACAATTTAATTTCTTATTGGATAAGCGTGGAACTTAACTACCTTGCTACATCGCCCTGAGCTTAACCCGGATTAGGGATCCTAAATTTTACATGTAAAATGTGCGAGTAAGAAAAATGGGTAGTTATCATAGATTAAAATATTAATACTGAAAGATGTAGTACAACCCGTAGTTGAATCTCCGGAATCATGTTGATATCTTCATCCTAGGTGAGTAGCATAAAATAAAAACGAACAAATGAGGGCGATTTATTCTTGTCTTCTTCCCTGATTCGGATTTTTGTTTTCAAGGATCCAATTCTTCCTAGTCAGTGGTCAAGCGGTCAATTATTATCATGTATCGTTGCTCATTCTTCAACGGACCTCGTAAGAGCTTGAATCATAATGGATTTCTTACACCGGTTTTGTTTTCGTAGGACGTAAGTAACATAAAATCTATAGGAAAGTCTAAGAATTGTTTAATTATTAATTTATTTTTCAAAAAAAATACTAAAGCGTCAACGCCATGATGGTGTAATTCGGCGAGGGAGCCATTAGTGTACCACTCCAGCGGTAATCTGACCTCGTTCATTAATTTCCGGCCGATATTTACGAGCGGACTCCAAATGGGTTTCGCCAATATTGTATATATTACCCAAATATAGCAAATATGTTTCCGTGTTGTCTCACTATGTGTGATAGTTCGATTGAGAATCTATATACTCTCTTATATTAGCTTGACTATATACTTACATAGTTTTTATCTACAAAAGGCGTAATGACATAGTTAAGATGCCTTCTCCAGTGTATGACAATACATCAGTAATAGCTCTACAATATAAATCCTTTTCCGATAAACTGTGTCTACTTATTTGTCAAAAAATATGATGCCTCGTAACTCGTAAGCCAGCTTAAGCGCACCTACGTGTTTTTAATGAGTAATGTAGAAATCAACATGAATTTACTTATAAATGTTTCGTTGGTAAGTTATGCAATAATTCAATTATAGCTACCCTACCTTGTACCCTATCGTTAGCGGACACCGGAGAGCTGCGTTAATTTCCGAACAATATTGAAACTGGCAGACGTCGATGACCTATTTACATTTGTAATACCGGAGTACTACTTAGAAAGAAAAAATGTTTTTCTGAAGTGTTGCCTGTTTAGCTGGTTTAATTATGATTAATAACTTGAAAACAAGGAGAGTGAGAAAAAAAACAAAAATAAGAAAATACGTGTTTGATGGTATTCGTAAATACATAAATAAGAGTATTCGTAAATATACTGCACGGGCCATGTTCTAGTAATTGATTAAATTCATTATGCGCACTGCAAAGGACTGGAATAGCTTTCCCGAATCCCGCGAGGGGTATTGAATAGGCTCTTATAGGTTAGTGTGTTGGACGTCTTTGACTTCATCATTACTTACTATCGGGTGGGATTATTATCAAGAATAAACTTATTTTTATGTAAATAAAAAATAAACATTGACAGTTTTATAATGTGACCATTAGATGTAACGCTATCAAGCCGAATTTCCGACGATTCTTAACACTGGAAAATTTAATTCTAATTATTTATCCAGTTCATTTATTGTAGAGGTTAGTGCGTTAGCTTGTGTTGCAGTGTAAAAAAAATCAAAATCATTTAGGTATTCCGTAAATACACTTATTTTCATGTTTTACTTCTAGTACCGTTTTGAAATTATGAGTAAATCATGAGTAGCAAATTATTTATTGAAAACTGTCACGTTTGAGCTCATTACGCGAGCTAGCAGGACGATGTAGATG
>DWPT01005824.1:0-11915 GCA_018251895.1 Agathymus mariae mariae
TTCCTTCACCACCACAACGCCTCGTCGCACACCGCCAGGCAATCGATCCACTATTTGGCTACGTCAGACGTGGAATTACTGGGTAACCCCATATAGCCCTGACCTCGCGATTTTCATTTATTTCCGAAACTAAAAGAAAAACTTTGAGGAATACGTTTTATAGACGCCGAGGAAGCAGTGGCTGCGTTTCAAAAATCGATCGAAGTGACCCTAAGGACGAGTGGGCAAAGTGCTTTTGTCAGTGATTCTATCGGATGCACCGATGTATTGATGTGAATGGACACTATTTTGAAAAGATTAAATAATACTAATAACTTGCTAGTTTGTACAGTTTTTGATTTTCTAAGAATTTTTAGTTTGACCCTCGTAACTATGTGCCTCGACTGGAAATCAAACCTACAACCATTCAATGGACTATGGCATATCCATCGTGACTAAAGGATCACCTATTCAATATAGTGCATATATACATCCTATGTTTAGCCAATAGATATCTTATTATTAAGACAAAGACCAGAGCAAACCTTTATCGTTATACACGCCAAAACAATCGTTGTGGAATTTTTATATGTTTGATGATATTAAGCATATATATAAGTTACATCAAAGATCATTATCTAATGATCTTATATGTATTGATATATTATATTAATATACCTTTCCCACGGAATAGGAAATAAAAGTTACTATGGAAGTTTTGTTAACATGATAATAAATAAAGTTTGTAATATATTAATATACGGTTCATAGAACTAATATTATCTTCCCCATTGTTGTAACAATAAAATGAAACTCAGATTCAATTTATTAAATACCTGATAAAAATTAATAGCAATTGTTTCGGGTGCAGGAGCTGTTTGAAGATGAAAGGTGTAGGTTTTCTGAAGCGAAGCGAATGCGAGATTGCGAGGTAGGCGAGTCGTTCGAACGTAAACATTCCAAGTCAAGCAGACTTGGAATACCTTACCCGCGTCGGTGGTATCTTAGAATAATGTAGATGTCAAGAATATACTTTTACTAAATAAATATATTTTACCATCCTAAACCATCACCATCGTACCATAAGGCGAGATTGTAGTCGAGCATTATAAAAATAAACAGAACATAAAGTTGAAGCATTTTAAATTTATTTTATTTGTTTAGTTATACATTTTTGTACATTTATATTGTATATAGAGCATAGAGAAATAAATAAAAAAATGTACAAATGTCATGGTTAGATATAAAATTATATGTAAAAGATATAGATATATACATGCATATAAATAAATATTACATTATAGACTATATTGGAAATTACATGAGTTATATGAGTAAGACAATGATTTAACTTGTATTTCACCCGACTACGGCGAAGCAAACGGAGGGTAGATTTTGAGTGGTACATGTGTGGGTAATGATCACCTGTTCTCTCACAACTTCTAAACAACTTTTTGACAAATATTGGACTTTGATAAAAGTGGTAGCATTTTGATTGTTAGCTGGTTAGTCTATGTGACGTTACATTAAATCGCATATGGCGCAATCTGAAGGACATAATCTCATGAACTAATCAAAATATTCCTAAATGTGCTCTATTGCTTATCTAATGAAAGAGCTTAATTAGAACATTTCGGGGCTTTGCTTGGATGCATATAATAACATATTTGCTCTTCAAACGTACCCATATACTCTGCAAATACTTCTTCATGAAATTATAACCCGAAACTTATTTGAATAACGAGTACCTCGCCGAACAAAATAATACATTCTAACAGTAGCAAGCGATCATAAGCTTTGGGTCAAAGTGACATATGACCACTGCAATCTTCTAAACATCACACATAAGTATGTGATGGAACCTCTAAACAATTACCTGTGAATTGTTTGTAGAAGAAAAATTTTGAATAGTTTGTACATAAGAATTTCCGGTGACAATATTTTCGTGCTTCATATTTATTGGACGGTGATTTTTAAGTACGACTACTTAATTTTTGCACTTACTTTTCATAAATATTGAAATTAACTTTTATTTACAACCAGTCCAGTTACAATATGTACGTTCAGAGTGATATCCTCGATAAGGTCCGAACATCGTGATCACGTAACGTAGCACCTACATTAATGCAGCGCGGTCTCAATACATTACAAATTACATTGACACCTCTTGATTAGTCTCGTTGTATGGCTTAAACGTTTTCGAGAGAACATTAAATTATTGAGATCGTTGTTGTGTGTAGATCAATTAGCAAGTTAAAGCATAATAATAATCATTATATGTGTAGTTGATTGATTTTAAAACCAACATACGGTCGACTGGTTGATGTTACGTGGTCCCTGATAAGCTAAATGCAAATTTGAAGTTGAAACAGTCAGTTTTGGTGATGAATCATTTTAACGTGCGATGGGCAATATAGATAGATGTGAACATATCCCTCCATAGAATATGATTTAAAATATGTACATTCTAATATTGCTTACAGATGGTCCCCGCGCAACTGTTACGAGCCAAACGAATACATCTGCCAAACGAAGCTGCATAAAGTACCCAAATACAAGTTGAAGGAGATCCAACGTCGCTACCAGCGCATGGGAAAGATCAACGAGATCACGGCACCCAGTGTCAGTAGGGAGGTTAACGACCCTCGCACCAATGATGTCACCAGCAGCCCCATCCTCAACCCCAAATCCTACGACCTGCGACCCAGCCCCCTTCGACGGCCGAAGGATTACCAGCGCAACCTGGCGCGGAACAAGGCGCATAAGCTTAGACCTAATGAGCTTAAAAAGAGATCTCGACCAAACGCGCAGAGACGGCTTAGGAGACCATTCCCAGGGTATATCCATTATGCTAACTTAATATTATATATATGTATCTTATCTTAACTAATCACTTTATTCGGTACATATAAATATAAACTTTACTTCTCAAGTAGAATACTACACAGTAATCACAAATACATCAGCCATAAAGCACACACAAAATAAAATAACACAATTTGTTTAAACTTCCAGTTACCAATGGAACCGCCGTGACCCCGAAGCATCTTACCAGTACAACGCGGAGCTACTTAAATCCGGTCGTACCGGTCTCAGCCCGCAGCAGGTCAAGGCGCACTTATCCCGCCTACGTCACATGCGGGACAAGCAAGTGGAGCGACGCAAGAAGCTGCTGAACCGAGACGACTGGCTGGTCAACGACCAACGTCCCGGCTTGATACAAACACATGCGAGGACCTATACCATCGACAACAACATCAGCGCTCTCCACCCGAAGACAATCGTCGAACAGTTCGACATGCTTCTGCCGCCCTCCATGCCGGTTGTCCTCCCCAGACCGGCTCGTGGTGCTGGCTAAATTCTAGTTCCACTTCTCCTATAACTTCTGCTTCGAAATCGATCGGTGAACGAAATCTATCGAATATCAGTCAGGTTTTCAAATTATTCTAAATCTAAGTAATGGATAAGTACCTCGTTCTTCACATCTTTATATGTCGCTTCGAACTCCTATGTAAATTTAGTGCTTCAGGAAGCGAATTTTTGTCTTCTAGCTTTTGCAAGATGTTTATGGCTGTCGACTATGTGAATCAATTTATTACTATCTTTGTGGCTAAATGTTTACGTACCTATATACTTTTTGGCGTACACTGGCCATTTGTTATGGTCTTGCCAAGTAATTTAATTTAATGTAAATACTATTCCATTATTTACTTGGAATTTGCATTTAATAAAACTATTAAACTCTTAATTTTCCAACAAGATCACATAGCGTAGCCATTTTCTTTTTTCTGCAAACCCTACGTTCTTCTTCTCTTTCTTAGCAGAGCAGTCAGAACGAGACGAATAGTGACATTTTAAAAAGTTTAATTTAGTTTTATAATTATGGCTAAGTATTTCTCGTAAAATAAACTCTTATTATAACGCAGACCCACCCACAATTTATAATAAATTAAATATGTCTTATACAGCGTTGCGATGTAGGACACGTTAGAACATAGTAACATAGTGAGATAATTCAAAAATACATCATTTATTTTCTTAGTGAAAATCGTGTGTGCTAAGTCGTAGGCTGTCATTACATGTACGTTTATAAAGTAGTAAAATAGAAAATATGTTTATTTTTATTATTTTACAATTACTTACATGATTAAAAACTTTTTAATTTTGTCGACGAAGTTCTAAAATTAGAGTTTAAGTCGGTAGCGTCATAGATCTTACAGATACGTCTAACTAAAAAACTCCCATTTTATTATCGATTTTACTAAAATAATACAATTTTCAATGGACAATTTATTTAGATTAAACACCTAGGGTTACCCAAAATTCTCTTTATCAGTATTCCAATTATTACGAACGTCAATTTTTATATTCTATGTCAGGGGAAATTTTTCAGAATTCGTTTATTTCTTAAATAATATCATTATATCACATTTATATTACGTTTAGATATTTCATAACTAATTGATTATGTAATTCGGTGCGTAAACAAATATTATTGTTTATATACAAATTGCTAATTCGTGAATTGTGCAGCAAATTATTTAAGCTATATGTAGTATTAATTTTATATCTTTAACCAAAATAGGTCAAATTCGAAAAAGATCCATGTTGGTAAGAGTTCCGTACTTTAATGATTTTCTGTTTCGTCATATGCTTCAAAGATGTTCATATAGAAATTTACAAAATGCAAGTTCTTCTATAAACTATGACTAAAAATCCATTAGTAGAATAAGTTTATTTATAGTATTTGTCCGACATTAGATCACATGAACTTTTAGACGCGTTTTGAAATAGACGTGAAGGATCGAAGAAAATCACGTGTGTAAAACGGACAGACACACCATTTATTCATCGTCTTAACGGAAAGATGATTAATAGGTTGTATAGTTTTTTTTTTTTATAAATATGATTTGCAAATGAATTAAAACAAAATATAAATAAGCGTACCGAATTTCAAAAAGGTTCTACAATTACGAGTATAGGTATTAAATATTAATGTTTAACTATTTCAAACATACGACTTAAATTTAAATACATAATTAACATATTAATCCCTAATATTCTCTCATTGTTTTAAGTATATTTATTAAAAATTAATAATAATAAGATATGTCGTACTCCATATTGGCATTTCATTTATAACAAAAACGATGTATTAATTATAACTATACGTTCCAATCTGTAAATTATTAAGTTTAATGTAATGATTTTCCAGTGCCAATATCTCCTAGCATTTATGACGAAATCATGTTAGATGTAAGTGCGTGGACATAGAATAACATTGGAATTGCGTGTGCCATACATTACATATTTCACTTTAACGTTGAAGCATAAGCACTGTATGTTTACTTTTAAGCATCATTTTGTGCTGCTAGGGTTACCATACATAAGGATTTGTTAAAACTTCATGCCAAATTAAGAAAAAAATACAGTCGACGTGCAAAATAAATAACACACGTGTGGTTCGTAGGAGCGCGCATGGACTTGTTAATAGGACATTTTTTAAACATTAATTTTGTACTTCTTTCGGTAAATTTTATTTTTTTCATCTGGTAACCCAATATTTAGCAGTGTAATTTGATGGTATATTTATACTATAAGTTAATTATTCTGTGATGTTGATTGCGCCGCAATTTCAAGTTAATTCTTTGCTATGCAAGTATGTTTATTTATCTGATCTGAATGTGATTTCGCGAGTTTTTATTTATTGTGTTGGCATCGGTTGTAATATTTGATATATTTTAATTTACTAGAACTCGTTCGTTTATTAGCTACTTCATAGCAATTTAACTATAAAAATATTTTTTTATTATTTTCTATTGTGCTGAATAGTTCAGAGAACAAAAATTTCATTGCAGTAGGAGCAGTCTGTTTACCGATAATAATAGATCTTATTTACACGTTAAATATTTAGAATTCTTTACCTCTTCAATGTCAGATATGTTAGCAGTAGTGAAAGCTGGATATCAGAGCGAATTAACCTAGTCCCCAGTTTATTAAGAAAATATCTATAAGTGTTAAAGTAATTAGTTAAACTGGTTTCACTAAAATAGATAAATTCACGATTTTATGATTACTCACATTAGTTCAGATTACTGTCTAGAATTCTGCACTTGCAATGAAAACATCGGCAAAAGCCTAAAAATATGCGCAATAACAAGATAAGGAAATATGCACCTGAAATCATTTAGAAAAAAAAATACCTTCTTATTGTATTTAAGTAACTCATGTTTACCTATTGTCATAAATTTAAGGAAATTAAAAATCTGACCATATTTGTAGAAGTTTTATTACTACATTCCCAATTGTATCACTACAGCCATCTAGCGGCAAGTAGCAGAACTGTTAGATAAATTATGTTAACAGACCGAATATAAGTAAAATCTTTTCATTGATGTTACCGATAAGAATATGTCAGTCAATTACATGTCAATAATACATTGTTAATTAAAAAATGTTAAAAATTAAATAAATTTTACTCAATGCGTCCATATTCCGTGTCTGTTATAAACGACAACGCCTAAAGTGACAAAGAAATAAGCAAAATTCAATTTATAATGCAATTCTGTTTCTAACTTGTGTTAATACTCAAATTCTATAATTACGCAGCATTCCATTCTTATCGTTTCGTCTTGTCTTTGTTTGAAGTTGCATGCAGAGGTGCATTGTAAAATGTCCGAAGATGATAATACAGATATTATTACTTGGATGATTCTAGAGGTCAGGAGAATACTACCAAAAGGTGGAATAATCATGAAATTATTAATAAATTCGATGGGAGTAAAAATAATTTAATTAGAACACCTGTAGAAACGCAATCAGATTTGCTACAACTTTAGGAAAAAAAATACTTTTCAAATATTTTTAAGTTAAATCGAAAGTTGTGCTAAAAATCATGAAAATATTTTATGCTTCATAGCAAAAATTTTGTAAGTTTTTTAAGTAACAAATTAAAAAAATTAACTGCACTTCTCCGACATCTACAAGAGCGTCGTCAGTGTAAAAGTGACAAACTCAATAAATTCGCAGAACGTGAAACTTACGCTATCATTTTTCTCTGACTGTAGGGACATTTTTCTAGGCCAATTTTCTAATCCCCTTTTTTCAAGTATTCTTTTTCTTCAGCTTCTCCATTATACAGGTATTACCAAGCTACAAGGTCACAATATTGATAAATGTTGAACATGAGAATAATGTATAAAGGTTTTGGATGTCGGAATGCACCTGTTGTTATGATAATATCATGAAATTATATTTATTCGAAATTGGTTGTTACAAACATCATTCAAACTACTCCATCGTTTCAACAAATCCCTGCCATGAATGGTCCCAGAAGAAGAAGCGGCAAGAAACTCCCAGGGAGTTTTTTTCCCCACTCACAGTTACAGAAAGTACTTCTCCTATATAAGGCTATACATTAAACTCATGCCCTAACAGTCCTATTTTTAAAATAATCATCTTTGTAATACCCTATTTTCATAATAAAAAAATTTTCACGTGATTTTATTTGCATAAATTCCAACGAAACTTCTTTAATATTTTCACATCAAACCATGAAAGAATTTCTAATTTTACTAATTATGAAACTAAGAATAATCAGTCAAGGCTTATTCCTAATATTAATGTTGTAAACATCAATATATCCGATCATATTATAAATGGACTCTAAAACCTGTGATGTAATTGGTTTAAATAAGAATCAAATATTCAGTACGACACCAAATATTTACAGCTCGAATCAATAATTGTTTTAATAAAATCGCTGCTTTTAAGTCATAGACTAACAAACAGGTGCCAGCCCTGAAATTATGCAAACGCCCACTGCAACGCGGACGTCTTCTCATCATAAAGGGTACCAGTTCGTACTCACTCCACCAGCGTGAATTGGTATGGAGTTTATTAGCCAAGCCTAATAGCGATTGTTCTTAAGCCGGTTTAAAACATCCAAGAATAATTATTTAACTATTACTATTGTGATTACAGGGAAACGCTCAAGAAATTATACCACTAGCGGCCATCTTGTACGCAGATGTATTTATTTACGTTACAATGTATTCTTATGTGTATTGTGGTGTGAGCCCATCAGCATTTCAACACTTAGGTAATAAAGAGAATGCATAGGCACCGGATTATTTGATTGTCCCAACCGCCTTCTTAACATAGGACCCATCCAGACTCGAACCCGGAATCGTCTGATATCACGATCGAACTAACAACAGCCTCTGACGTATTTTGCTCGGCTGTAAACGCTACAATAGTCCAGTTAATCGCATGTTTTTATCACAGTGTTAGTAATAACACGGAATATAACCCCTGAATAAGCGCGGGTGAATGTCCGAATGACCGCATCTTTGCCACGCAAAGCTTCCGAGATACTAGATATCGTTGTCATGGAAACTGCGTACAAACAATGCCCGGGCAAACCACCAATAAACTCCGAACGGCAATACAAATATTTCCTTTATACAAAAAGCATCTTTATTCCGTTACGGTAAGGGTTAATTATCGATTACTATAATTACATGATTATAGATGTATAATTAACATTTAATACTGAAATGCAGATAAAAAGATGCATCTGTTGAATACTTACTTAGCTTCAACCTACTGGCGACCCATTATAAAGCAACAATTTAGACTTGATTAAGGCCACCTAGAACCTACCCCATCACGCTGCTGCTGTGCGACTTGTTGGCAGGCGTTATTATTTTATTGAAAAACTACTTTCGTATGAGTGTCAGGATAATAATTAGGTATTAAGAGAATAATACATAATTAAATAATAAATAAATAAACGTTTTCACACTCACACCTTTGCCCTAGGATTCCCTGTTGCGTGTGGCATGCACAAACACAAGTATGACATTACAAACACCCATGACCCGGGAACAAACCATTTATCTGTCACATAAACGTCTGACCCGGCCGGAAATCGAACCTGGACCCCTTGCAGGGCACGCATTGTCATTGCCAACTAGGCTATGGGATCGTCATAAACGTACATCAATAATAAAAGTACACCGCCACGAAAGGGTAATTTACGACTAATCAGTCCATACTATACTATCTTATTCTTTATCCACAATGAGGCGGTCCAGTAGCATAAATAACTAGTTTAGCGTAATTAGGATTTATCAAAAAATATATTGCTTTCAAGCAATAATACGTACACTTGTACGTACTTGATACATACATACGTAGTACATACTTGATACATACATACGTACGTACTTGATACTTACATACGTAGTACGTACTTGATACTTACATACGTAGTACGTACTTGATACATACATACGTAGTACGTACTTGATACATACATACGTACGTACTTGATACATATATACGTACGTACTTGAGGTTCTAAATCGACCCGACGGTGTCATTTCCGTGTGCCGTCAATTAATCTTTATTTGGGTTAATATTGGCAATATTTCAGTTCTGACGCGCGGTCGTGTCGACTCTTTTCGCAATTGACGTCCTTCATAGACAACTTATTTCAGCACATTTACTACTATCAGATTGCTCTTAGTAATTTCTTTAAGTTATACGCGGGTTAAATTATGGGGCAAAGCTAGTATAGGTACATTATAAAACTGTAATCAATCAATATCTGCACATTAAAAATTACATCTTCTAATTAAAATCAACTTTCGTTTAAAATCTTCTGTTAATCTGACAATCCAATCAAAATACAAAACGTATACATTTAATATTCGTTAAATAGCTGAGGTTGAGCAGGATCTACGCATCCCGGTATTATACTCTGATACACTCGAGCGACCTCAAAGGGGATTATCACAGTATTGAAAAGACGCCAGCTAGATCTAGTTATTATTAATATTTAATCCACGCGATTACCAAGAACATTTACTTTCTTTCGTTATGTCACTTTCGCAGTATGCGTGCTACGCGCTTAACTATGTAGGTAAATTTTTCTTGGTCGATGTCCAAGGTCGCGTATTCGTTAATCAACCATAAAATCAAAATAGCAATTTGTTCCTTTTAACGATTAGTCATTATGGTGACGTCGGACTCCAATCCGTGGTTTGAAATACACGTGTACCAATATGGGTAATATTTTCATTTCAATCTTCACTGACTTCACTGACTACTCTCGAATCTGAATGACACAAAGGACTACTGTCAAATACTAATATTGAACATGGAAAATTTTGAAGTTTTTTTTAATTGTCATATAAGTCGAACTGTAAGCCAATGGCGGTGGACAAAATTTGAAATAAGTGTCAATTTATTACCGTGGATTAAAAACGGAGGGCAATATATGAGTCATTTGCTGAAAATGATCATCTCAATCCATAGCCGTTCCACTGTCGGGCTCGGGCATGTCCACAGAGTGGGAGAAGTTACGGACACTAATCACCTCAACATCACACATGTTTGAGAACATTTTGGGGGACTCTGGAATCTGCCGGTGTCATCCCAGCAAGTGAAAAACCGGTACAGGATTCTCAGTCTGGCCCTTCGACCGAAACCTAATTCTTAATCCACCAACTCTGATGATAGCGAAGCAACAGTTAATTAAGTTTAGCGGGACCCTAATAATTACTTATAACATGTGGTTAAAAATAATAAACGAATACTCAGATATGTGATACAAAAATCGATGCAACATTCTAGATAGATGCAGTGCTAAGTACGATTATATAGTAAATCTACTGAACACCGATCACGCTAGATTGTATCGCTGCAGTATAATAACAGTTCGTTTCTGAGCATACCACGATAAAATTTAATGTAATGATAAATATATCTCTCTACTACATACATAATAACAATTAATTACAACATAAATAGCTAATTAACTTAAACTCTAACACGTCAACGTATAAACAAAACATGTATTGAGGTATAAATATTTATTTAAAAAGGGACTAGGGACGACTGTGGTGCCTGTGCTCAATGGGTCTCATACCATTTAAGGAAACATTCCGCCATCTTTATTAAATACCAGCGGCCAGCCTCGACTTCGTTATAATAATATATAGCCTATGTCCATTTGGAATAATGGACCTTTCAAATTTTACAAACAGGTGCCGTGGTTCTGGAGATTACCCTGCGCATATACACCAGCTCATAATATCCGCACTTTCTTTATAACACTAGTGTAGATAACAAAATTAATAAGAGTACTTTCCTCAGTTTTCTCAAATCCTACCCAGTCCTTTTTTAATATATATTTTTTAATTCGAGTATCTTTCTTTTATTGTATTATTAGGTATTATAAAAAGATAGTCAAACGTTTGTTAGAGTTTAAAATAGCACCTCAGATAAAATGGATAGTGGAGGTCGGGAATAACCTAATTATCTGTTATGTTATTTAAGAAATTACTGTATTGCCACACGTTACCAACCTTATAATAATGTGGATATCGGTAAAGAAATCCAAATTAAATTCATAGACTTCATAACATGCACACACGGGCGGCAGAACGTACCCAATATACAAAGCATGTAAGGAAATATACTAAATATATCATCAAAGTAATTTTTTAACTAGAGATTTACATTGAAAAATTAACCTTGAAAGTGTAACGACTTGCTTAAACAGTAAGACATCTATATTTACTAGACATACATATTTACTACGTTGTATTTTATCGGCCATTATTATTTTATCGTAAACAAACACGCATAGCAGCTTCATAGCCCAAGATATTTGTACCCAGGGTAATAGTTAGCGATTACCACTTTATCACCATGGGTGGTAAGTTAGCTCTACCTTAATATATTTTTAGTTCATACGTTTACAATTAAAGCTGTTATATCAATAGCTAGCAGCCATCACGACACGACAGTAACACGACAACGACTACGCCGGTTGTCGACGTCACAGCCAAACGTGGTTCGTAAAAACCCCTTTATCTCATCATCATCATCAGCCGGAAGACGTCCACTGCTGGACATAGGCCTTC
>DWPT01005825.1:0-11914 GCA_018251895.1 Agathymus mariae mariae
TTCCCGTCAACATTAGGAAAGCACCAAACATCCAGACCTTCAAATTGCAAGTGCGTGAGCACCTCCTGAAGACAACGCGACTGAAGTATGAAAGGAATTCCAATTCCTATCTTTGGCAATATATATGTATTTATATATATATACATACATAATACAAAAATTCTAAACATATATATACATTATATATTACATACATATTATGTATGTATGTATGTATGTGTAATGTTTTTATATTATATTTTAATTAAAGTTGTTTAATACACCTACGCCAACTTTTCATTGTCACCAGGATTGACTGGTAGAAAATGCCTCAAGGCATCAAGTCCGCCTATTGTAACATTCATTTTTTGAATTTACAATAAAGGTTAAACAATAAAATTATTTAAGTACGCACTAACTTTATATCTTTGTATCACTTTTTCACATTTTGGGATTATTAGAAGAAATTTCTGATCAGAAGTAAATACCTACAGCCGTTGTACAAACTTTCCATATATAATTTGTTTACTGTAATTTTATTATGTCTACAAAATGAATAAAATACCTGACCCATAAATGTCTGCCCCGGCCGGGAACGTACCATGGACCCACACCTCGGCAGGGTAGTGACGAAGAGATAGGTGGGTAGTGACCAACTACGGAGTCGTTTTATTTTCTAGTATGTCCCCTCAGTATTCCACAATCATGACCTATAGGACTATACGACAACGGATACGCAAATGCACATTTTTATTTTGACCGTTACCTTTGAGGCGACCTACATAATTATAAAGATAACAAAATGCATATTCTTTTCACTTAGCGACACACAATTTCTGATAAAACAATACGTAGTAATATAGCATATAACGAGTACAAGGAATATTTTAATATTTGTGATAAACACAATTAACATTATTGAAGTGAAGATATTAATCTATCAATGAAACATCTGACTCGAACGACTAACCATGAAATATTACACAAATTTTAAATAGTCTGACAGGACAATGACATTGCTGTAATAACATGATTGCAATATAAATTTTCCACATAATAACAAAATACATTCAAAACTAACACAGCTGTATCTTGTTATTCTAAGAGTTACATCAAAGAATCTAAAAAAATTGCAAAACAGAACAATTATACTTTCATCTATAAGTTTAGTGCAGCGTCAAAATACTTACATTTTGTAGTCGATTCGCTCTTAGGCACGGTCCTTAATAGCGGCGTCCACTCCGACGACTTTACATTTTTACTGATGGGGTTTTTCCAATAGTTATCTAGCAATAATTTTGTAACGACATTCATAACTTATTATTGATAAAACACGATTATAATATTTTATCGTTTTTCAACCAAAACATACGTTGACCTGAATAATAACACAAAATTTGTATTGAATTGTATTTATGTTGAAACTACAAAATATTTTTCTTACAAAAAATTATAATATGTAGGCAAAAAGTAGTAAGCCCTTTGCAACAGCCTATTATAAACTGCTGGGAAGTCAGATACATAATTTATAAGTTAACGATATTGCTGATAATACATCAAAGTACATTAACTACACAGATAGCTACGTATTTACTATGTAAATGTTTACAATAATTTTACGGAAAACTACTGAATCATGATGTTTGTAAACAATATAGAAAACAGGACAACGGACTTAACGACTTAACAATATTTGCTTTGGATTAATATCTTTACTATCGAACTCACCTTGTGAATGAAATACTTAAGGTATATATGCTAATATGAATTCATTCCGTGCAATTATTAATTTAATTTCTCTTCATACTATACGCAATATAGTGAGTAGAGTTTGTTACTTCATTTAGTTTGTCTGTTAGTTATTCATTTGTACAATGAAAGTTACCTGGTGATCAGTTCCGGTTCGCTTTAGAGAATCGATTTTTTTATACAACAAATAGCCGACAAACGAGCAGACGAGCCATCTGATGGTAAGTGGTCACCGTCGCCCAAGGACATCAATAAGATCAAAGGTACACATGACGTTACCAATAAATATACCCAGTGTTTTATTTAAATCAATTTAGATAATAAAATAACAATTAGGTATGTTTCGGCCACTCTATTAAAAACAAAAACATCCTTTTGTATTTCAAACGAGCGGACAGGTTATGAGATAGAAGGCCACATCCCTCACACTTGGTACATTCCTTCTACTCGACAAAACGCAGTTTGGAAACTATTGTAGAAATATTACATTTATAATACCAAAAAATTAATTTGTATTTGTTTAAAAAATATCAGTAAAGAATAATTGCTTGCATTATTAATTCTAAACAGTGAAACTATTATGATTCAAAATTATTTCATCATTTACGTAGTCTATATCGCTCGTAATCTTTGCTTCTACTATTGAGGTTCTTTACCTGCGGTTCCAATAATTAAATCCAAATATTGAAACCGTCTTGACCATGATCTGTCTGTTTCCATGTAATTCAATTTAAGCCACAGGAAAATATAATATCACAATAGCGACCTTGAACTTACCGCAAAAGCGCATTATTCTGTTACGAAAATTTGAAATAGTTTGTAAATCGATTTCAAATGACAATAGTTTGAGTAGATTTACTTACAATTTATTCACAGGGTCATTGGATAATGCATGAGAAAGCAATATTACGCTTATTTGCGGTTTAGGCAATTTGCTAAGTAAACCGACTTATTTGAACAAACAATTTCTGAACCACTCGAACCAAAATTCGACATTATATCGAATCACAATCATATTAACCATGGCACTGTTCAAAGCGTTGTTTTCCATATTTTTATCATTGGTTATACGTGTCTCTACATGTCTTGAGCCACAGTTCATAACAGATATAATTAAGGAGTTTAAAATTCCCAGCCCAATAATAGCACGCACGTGTTCGTCTTCTTGTAAGAATATCATTAAATAATAATCGATTATATTAATACTTACTCGATAATTGAATATTTAACTTGTTCGAGTTTATCATTTTTATTCTATTACAACTTCATTAAGTTATTGCTTTTATTGCAATGACTCTAACTCCGTTTTGTGCGGAAGTTTGCTAAAACTTCTTTCAGATATTTCGATGTTTTTAAACTTTTACACAACTTTATCCTATTACAGAAAACTTTTGAAACTACATACGTTAAGTGTATATTCAATCAATGTAATAACTTTACCGAAAACTTCCTTAAAACCTCTAATTGTATTTACATTGCGTATTGCATATTTTTTGCAAAATGTGGTCAGCTTTTCTGAAAAAAAGTGATTTGTATTATCTGACTTTGAACAATATGGTTAACCTGTTTTTTATATTCTAATTTAACTGATTGATTACTTAGGTTTGTATTTTTATACATAAATCTTCACAGACGAACGACTTCAACTTTATTGGGAATTAGCGAATCCACGATATAAATTTAATCCAATACAATCCAAAGTAAGAACGGTACAGTTTTTTGACTGGGAAAAAACACCCTTAATAGGAAATAATGTTCAAGGTCATCAAATGATATATGTGTTGGATTTAAACTGTCGCAATGCCGCAAAGGATTTAAATCAGGTAATGTTTCTTTAACAATGGTCAATCAGGTAATGTCTCTTTCTTGTCATAAACCCAAAGTTTTAAAAGTATATAATTGAGTACGTTTTGAATTCTCCCTGTATTGTGTACTTACAGTTTTTATGACGTATATTTCATAACAATTACCCGAATAAAATAAAAAAAAATCCATACACGAACGTAAGATTTCTTAGTTTAGTAGCATTTTATCAACGTTAAAAATAATTTGTTTTTCAATATTAATACTATGACAAAGTTTGATCTTAAGTTGGACAACTTAATTTAACAAATATTTGAACAGAACCCTAGTTTACTTCGAAAAGGAATTTCTTGGTTTCAACTCTTATTTTTACCCTTACTAGTAATATTTTTCCTTCAAATTTAAGTGGGACTAAATGGGAAGTACAGCCTCTAAAACAAAAAAGGAATATTTCAAATTGATTAATGACTGAGTTCTAAGGTAACAAACATAAAAAACACAAACCAATCGAGAACCTCCTTTTCTAAAGTCGGTTTATAACGCATAACTGAAAATGTCCTGTCAATTTTAACTGGACGTTTTTACCTAATTGGTTCATAAATTAAAAAATTGACGGAAGTAAAACAATCTCACAAAAATTTTAATTTCAATAAAAAAGAAGTAATTTTTAAACTACATGAACTCCTATGTCTGTATTCCCTAAAATTTCTCATCTTTCAGTTATATTTATGGAATGCCTTCACTTTATTTTTTAATTGGCCACTTCATTGTCTATCATTTCCAAGAAACATAAAACGGCCGTGACATTCGGTGATGCCGAAATATGATTATAAGGTATAGGGTAAGATACATTTTGCGATTTAGCGAAACTTACTTTAGTTTACTGTTCCATAGGAAGCTACCAAACCTAACCTAACCTTAGCGAAAGTCTACAAATCCATTTAAATAATAAATTCAACTTGCAGTTAATTTTGGTTAGATTTTTGTAAGGACCAATGATGATTACAAACAGGTAATCTCAGTTCTCTTGAGTTGTAAGTGATCTTATACCGGCTTGTTGTTTTACTTGAGATTGTTGTAGATGCCAATGTGTCCCAGTTTACAATTACTATTTATCATCATGTGGACTGCATACCGGTTTATTACTTTATTATCGATAAATGATAAGAAACTGATAGTTCGTCCTGTTGTTTAACATCCATTATATTGTTAAGACAATTGTAATTCAGTCGGTAGAGTTCCAGCTTGCTGAGCGATTCCCATCTGGGTATATATTTATGAGCTAAATTGGTTTCTTATCGATTGTTGGCCGTCTGTGCGATTCTACTGCGGTGAAACCATTGCCTTTATTTATTTATTTTTATAATTAGTCATTTTGTTGACTTACTTGACTTTTCAGATTTATCAAAATAATAATTTTCAATCGCCCAGGAAGTTAATATTGTTATACGATCAAAATCAAACTTTTGCTGATATTATACCAAGAGAACTGGTTGATGTTGAATTACTGGTAAACATAGAGGCGTTGGTTATCCGAAAAAAAAGAGAAGAGTACGACGCTTACTTTAGTAAGTTTTTATAAGTATTTATGGAAAAATATTACGCACAATTTTATTACTTACATTTCACAATACAGAAAATTGGATAGTATTTAGAACAACTCTATAAATATATTCAGTAAAAGCATTTGGTCTAAATAACTGATTTTTTTATCAGCAGCATATATTATTTATTTATTTTCATTTATTTAGTGTTTAACTTCAGTGCTACCCGTAAATTTTACTGTGTCGGGTTTTCTATCAAAAGAAAGGCTGTAGTCCACCGCGCTTGTCCCGTATCAACTGGCAGAGTCAACATATTCTTGAGAACTCTTAGGTAGACAGATTCCCTGACGCTGTTTTTCTTCACCGAAGCAAATTATAATTAAATTGTAATACGCACATCATTTCTAGACTTAGAAGTGCGTGTAAAATTGTCATATGAGGCTCCCGTGCAGGAGACCAACGTTCCAACCTTTAACCTACAACTGCTTATTATTATTTTCTTTAATTTATGAAACATAATAAGAACTAACACATACAATTTAATTTAATTTCAGTTTATAAAATAGGTACGAAAGAACAATGGCAAAAGGAATATTACGGTCACTGGGATAAAAACCGTCGTTTTCAAAAAACACATAACTTTCAAGAGGTCACTGCTCTACGGAGATTGGATTTAAAAGGACATGAAATTACTATTTGTTACGTGTTGACAGAGAGTGATAGCATTAATCATTTAACTGATGGAGTGTAATTGCTTTTTTTAAATATTCTTCTCGATTCTCGCTGATGACTAAACATACATTGCATCTTACGTGAATATTTGATGCTATATAACTAAAAGTATTGCATTGCTGTCAAAGTTTTGTGATTAAAAAATAATACTTTTTTTTTATATATTTTGAAGACTAGGCAAAAAGCAGACGGGTAACCTATGTTAAGCAGTCACCGCCGTCTAAGTGCATCAAAGGTTTTACCACAACTACCACCGCCGCTAGCACTACAACCACAGTATTGTCGTTATCTACAACATCACCCACAGCAATACTTTTATTTGCATATTTATGATACAGAAGCCTTCAAATTATATAAGTTTTATATACTTTTCTTAAACAATGAATACAGGAAATATATTAAAACTTGATTTATTTTACTTTTACGATAATTTTAGAAGTGACCACATCGATACGATAACAAAAGTAAATTTTCCAACAACTAACCAACTAATAGATTTTTTAAATGCAAAAAGAAAATTCATCTTTGTTGACACTTGGGGTTACCGGACGAACGATACTTGGAATGGCATGACAGGATATTTAGTCAGAGGAGAGGTCGAAATTGGAGGTAACTAAAATAACTGTGAAGTGCCTAAATAATTACTACCAAACAAGTTTTAAGTACCTAAATGGACAGATAAGCGAAAAAGAAAAACCTTTAATCGAAAGAAAATCAATTTTACGAGTAAACGCCTCCGTATAATTGTTATGCAAATCTTATAACATGATAATCCTTTTCAAATTTAATTGTTTTCCAGGATCACCCATGTTTTTCACGTCGGAGCGCATGTCTGTAGTTGAGTATATTTCAAGTCCCACCCCAACACGGTCGAAATTTGTTTTCCAACAACCGAAACTCTCTTACGAGAACAATTTGTTTCTGCTCTCATTCCGGTACACCGTTTGGTACAGCAGCATGGCCATGATACTCTTACTATTCTTGGCTCTCTTCGTCGTCGCTAAATGGGAACGAAAAAAGAACAGTAGACTTCTCCTTACAATATTGGTAAACCTATATTTTACTCTTACACGCCGATATTTCAGGAAACCGAGAACGACGAAGTAGTTTAAAAAATGTTTTGTATAAGCTTTTCGTTCCCGCAATTTTTTATATAAATGTAAGTGGTCACCGCACCTCATCTGCACTCTATAACACCAAACGTCTCTCCAAGAACCAAACAGAGCATCTATAAGAAAAGTAAACCGGATTGGTAAAAATAAGATTATTACCAAGAATGAGATCTTGTAAAAAATTAGTGGTAAAGAGCCTAGACCTCTAATAGACCAAGCGCTAATTCCTCGTCCGTTACTCAAGCTGGGTGGATCACACATAGTGTAGGTTGGCTTGTACGTGTAATTGTTATACTCTGTTTCAAAATTTCGCAATTTATGATCACCAAAAACTATAAATTGTTTATGGATAATAAATTTTAGCGACGAGATGATCCAAGCATATTAAAAGACAATGTAACTGATATAGGAATTTTGATTTTCGGCGCAATATGCCAACAAGGCAGTACTATGGAGCTAAAAGGTATATTTTACCGTTAAATCTATTTAATACTTAGTTACTTATTAAGTAGATGATATATAATCCTCTGACACAAAATTATCTCTTACCAGGCTCTTTAGGACGTATTGTAATGTTGGTACTATTCTTGACCCTAATGTTTCTATATACTTCCTACTCCGCAAACATTGTATCTTTACTTCAATCAAGT
Organism: Agathymus mariae mariae; assembly: GCA_018251895.1. NCBI lineage: Eukaryota > Metazoa > Arthropoda > Insecta > Lepidoptera > Hesperiidae > Agathymus > Agathymus mariae. Next base: position 7,570 of record DWPT01005825.1, read on the forward strand.
TCTTCTCAAATCAAAACATTGGAGGATTTGCTTAAATCCAGGATTAAATTTGGAGTTCATAACACAGTATTCAACAGATATTACTTTATGGTAAATAACATATTATTTTTTACATATATATAAATGAGCAAATCAAAAAGTTAATCTAATTTATATTGTCAATTTCAGACCGCAACTGAACCAACAAGAAAAGCAATTTACGAAACAAAAGTAGCTCCACCTGGAGCAACGCCTCATTTTATGAGTATGGATGAAGGTGTCAAAAAAATGAAAGAGGTTCATATTATTTCTGTAAAACCAATTCGGTGCTGTATTTACTAGTTTATTAATATAAATCTTCTTTATAGGGCTTGTTTGCTTTTCACATGGAAACTGGAGTTGGCTACAAGTTTGTCGGGAAATACTTAGAAGAAGGACAAAAATGTGGGCTCAAGGAAATACAATATTTACAGGTCATTGACCCGTGGCTAGCAGTGAAAAAAAATACTTCATTTATGGAAATGTTCAAAATTGGGTACACAGAATTATTATAACAAAAAAAAACGCTCACACATTCACACTCAAGCAGTAGGATTCTCTGCGTTGTGGACAGAAGTAGACAAACATAACATCACCAACACCCAAACAAATAAGTTATCTGTGACGTAAATGTCTGCCTCAGTCGAGTCGATTCCCGATAGGTTGACACCCGCCACAAAGCTACAAGGTCCTCAAGACACGAAACGCATGAAAATATAACATATTACAAGTGTAATTACGAAAACATGATTTCGTTTCTTGCAATGGAAATGTAACATAACTTATGATTATGATTCTAAACTTAGACCATAGTGGACATTTTTCATTATAACTGTACTTAGAAATATATTTATTGTAACGATGGAAATGATTTCAGAACAAAACGTATTCAAGAACATGGCTTACAAAAACGAGAGAATCAATTACTTTATGCAAAAAGACCAAAATGTTCGGGGAGAGAAGCTAATTTTGTCTCTGTCAGTATGGTGGACTGTTCTCCGGCATTGTTAGTTATTTCATATGGAACTCTGACATCTCTAATAGTCCTTCTTACTGAAGTTATGCATCACAAAAGGTGTAAAGTTGTTAGAGGTTTCAAATGTTTCAAAAAATAATCACACCGCACAGTCTATATATATGAATATTTTTAACCAGGTAAATGAACCTGTTCTCACACAGTAACAAGTAAAAGTTAATAAAGACATTCTATTAAGAGGACAATAAATTCAATTTTAATCGCCTGACTGCAGCCATTATAGTAAATTAAATATTCTAATTCATACTACTGAAAAATCTCATTGCTAATGCGACTGCTACTACTAAACGTAAGATGCAAGTTTTATGAAGCAAGGCGATGCGCAGCACGTTTCTAATAATTGTATAATAATAAGTGTCAATATTATATATGTATATTTATTTATTATAAATATATATTTTTTTATTACCTTTTTAAAAACATTTCCGAAAAGACAACTGCAATTAATTTAAATAAATTTAAATAAATTTGAAATGTGTACTAGAAACTATACAAGTATATTTCAAGATTTAAATTTCTAGGATATTTCAAGTAATATGTTCTGGTAGCCAGAGTACCACTAGCTTTTTTTACTTAAAGTAATCAATTACCAAAGTATTTAAGATTCGTATTTTCATAATATATAGAAAAAATAATAATTGAGAATTTAGGATCGATAAGTAACCATACTTAAGTTATAATATTCAACTCTGCTTTCGGTTGACTATTTGCGTTTGTTGCAAAACAGGCAAGTCAAAAATTACTAAAGCGCCATCTAGTAACTGATTGTTACACTACACTGCTGTCATGGTTTCATCGACGCAACATTGAATATTCCATCCACCATGGAAATAATAACCATTTATAAAATATTCCTACACTGCAATCCTCTTACAGCAAAACATAAATAGATTTTCGGTAGCATAAAATGCCTTAGAACATTTAATAAAACTTAAATTGGTGAATTGCTGAAAATGAAGTATTTATTTCTATTCGAATATTCTTAATATGAAATACTTTTACCAATGACCACATCGACAAGTTCAGAACGAATTTTTCACAGGCTATTAAGAACTCAAAAGCACAGACCTAACTGGCGGTAAAATCATCATGTTTGTCATAAAACCTGTGCATGGAATGCATGGCGGGAACGTTAAGTCCATTAACATAACGGTCAATGCACTCGGATCTTATTATATGCTACAGTTTTTTCGTGGATTTTGTTTTTGTCACAAATTTTCACCAACAATGATTAGTGTGACAGAAGAATACCAAATTACTAATTTACTTAACAATTTTTTAAGCAAAAATATGCACTTATAACGATAGTTATACATTTTTTTCGGTAAAAAATTGATTACTTTTAAGTCTAAAAAACATAAAATACCATCGTGTCTTTATTATTTAAGTGATATTTAGTATAACAATAAAAAGCATGATTACTTTTCAAATTTTTTACTTTTCTAACCTTTTCAAGAGAAATTCCAAAGTATTTGTTTCTTATTCTTTCATTCACAATATTTCACGAATACTTACAAAACTAGTGTGATACGGTGACGAAACCGTATAGGGAGTTATTAATAATTCGTTAATATCTTTTAGTGTGCACACAAGTAGAATTTTTCCTGTCTTATAAGTTCTTACCACGATCATAGTATGAAACAATGAATGTATATAAAACTGAAGCTTAGACAATAAATATTTATGACACGTCAGAGTCAATATAATGAGATACCTCATTCCTGAGATGTTGAGGACTCAAAATTAAAATAAAATAAATAATATACCCAAGCTATGTATTTTTTTTAATGGTTTTTTTCCTAGTACTATACGTTTCTGTATCACGCAGCTACAAATAAATTAAATCCATAAGCTTTTTGGTGTTATAATATTTTTCATATACCAGGGATGTTAGCGGTTATCCGAAATAAAAATATATCCAAAACCGTAACTGCATCCCAAAAAAAAGCTTCAAATTCTTTTGGATAGGGGCAGAGTCATAATAAAACACGTTATGACAGGTTTTCGCTGTCTGTACCTTGAGAATCTTAAGGCAGTTTTTATTATTCATTTTTTAAGGTTTTATTGTCTATTATTATAATATCTAATAACAATATAGAGAGAAAGTCAAAATGTTACTTTGTAAATATATTACATATATTGTTTACACGTCCAAAGTCATCTAATATTCTAATTGTAACAATCCGCAAGCACAATGTATGATGGTATATACTTTTATACATGCATAGTACCTCCCTCATGCAGTTATGATAAATAAAAGTATATACCACATACATACCGTCACGGCGTCACCAACACGTGTTTCCCTCCAAAACGGAGCATCCATTTTATTTGGTTATGTACATTTAGTGTGCGTTGCAAAATCACTTTTTAAAATAATTCAAGTAGTTAAAAAGTTGCTTATTTAACTTTTTTATGCGGTAGTATACAGAACATATTATGGAGTAAAAGTATATTTTGAATGGTAGGCGCAAGAGTGAATATTGTCTGTTAGCGTTCTACGGTCATATGCTGATCACAGCTGAGCCATAACTTAGAGATGTGTGTAAGATTCAAGTCGAGAACTCGATTACATTAATTGACACCAAAGATGGCTGAATTTGATCAAGGATTCAAAACTAGATCATTTACAAGGCCAACCACAAAATACACGCTAGAACACAAAACACGATTAGTACGTAACTTATGATTTCCTATTAAGAAAAAATGTGACTTGATTTTTTTGGATAGAAATTAACAAGGAACTTAGTTCTAGAAGTCCAACAATAGCTTAATAGCATTCACGCACGATAAATAAAATACGAGCACATAGAAATAATTTACGAAAATCAACACACATATTTAAATAATTACACGACGAATATGAAACCCAGAATATTTACTTCCGCATATATCTTGTACGCTATAAATTTATTTTTAATTGTACAGAAAACTTATTTAAAACGAATTTTCATGTGTAAGTTGTCGTTTTAACATCGGCTGCACAAATATTACATCTAATAATTATTCTACTTCTGCATTTATTGTCTCAGACTGTTTAATTCGATTTTCAAAATACCTTTTGAAAGTTTTGACGCAATTTGACAAAACTATCATAACTTCTTATCTCATTTTACTTACATGATATTACATGAAGTGTCTATTTTTCAAATTAAAATTCAAAATCATTTAATCATGTAGGTATTCTGTAAATACACTTATGCGCGTCGTTTTTTGCTTCCACTACCGTTTCGGAAAGTTGCTTTAACATCGAGGAGAAGAAACGGCGAAAAAAATTCCTCAGCACATCTT
>DWPT01005826.1:0-11913 GCA_018251895.1 Agathymus mariae mariae
GCTTCTGTCGCCTCTTACGACAACCTGTTCTGCCAGCATGGGATTGGGGGGAGTATTCTAGGCCGCCCCAATACGGCTATATAATAATAAAACTTAACTTAATACCTAATATACAATATAAACTGTACTGTTTCATATATAACAGAAATAATAATCTAAAATAACACAGTAATGATACTTGATAATTTCATAGTTTCCAAGCGCATCGTGGTCTGATCACCACTCCAGAGAAAGCGGCATAGCGTCACGTAGAAGCCCTTTATCTCGACGTAATTAGGGTTAAACGGTTTATAACCACGGGCTTGTTAGGGTAACGAGCGTTTCCTTGCTACTGAGTGCGATATAAATGTGGTGAATTACTTTAGCGATAGATATGAAGGTAAGTTGGAAGATGGACGCGGCAGATACTAACTTATTATATACAGAGTGGACGTGACGGTATAATGTACAACGTGACGCAATCAGTGTTGGACCTATATATATTTTTCTTTTGCACACAAACAAACAAATTTGTCATAAATACCATATCATACCGTAAATCTGTGGTGCATACATCAATGGTATCGCAAATTATCATTACCTATTACTAATAATCAAACGGTAATTCTCACAAACATAGCTCCTCAATCCTTGTCTATGTTAGATATGAATATATACAAAGAGACAGAAATAATCAAGACCGCGTTAACAATATTTTTTAACAGGCAGGGTCATTAGCAACTAGGGTTGTCTATATCTGTAGGGGCGAGGATAAGAGATAGCCTTTTTGTCGTAACACACTTTTGTAGTGAATCTTACAGTCAATTGGTTTAGTTCGTAGTGTCAGCGTTATTAAAACCCCTTCTTATTAAGTTAGTACTAATTTTAACGGTATAATTTCTTAAACTTCTAGACATGCGTTATGTCACCCTTGTTTTCATAAGAAACGTACACTTCTTTGCAGATCATAGTTGACTTATTTGTACACTGATGAGTTTTGGTTTGGGACAAAACTCAGGTATGGAGGCTTATATTATATTTATTATAAGAGTCTTTGTTCTTTACGAGTGAGAGATAAATCAAAACTATGTATGTGTAGAAACATATACTATCTTAAAGTTCGCGGGTTGTTGCTAAAATAAGATTAATACCAGCAAATTTGCATTATTAGTCAAGTCAAGATGAAATGGTTATGTGATAGGTTAAATGGAATTAAAAAAATAATGCTTTTGCATAACATTGGTCTAAGCACTTTCGTGTTAGGTCAGAGCAATGGTGATACGTGAAAATACAAGAGGCGCGTCTCATTCATGACGTTTCAACAATGGGACGCACTGCCCACATAGTATCAGGTGTACGTCGCTCGCTTCTATAATGCTATTAAAATGGATGACAGATAAAATAAGCGTTGCATTATGAAATCAATGCACATCTATCAGCGAATGAAACATGCATGCATGCGATCATCTGTCGTGCATATTGATGTAGAGCGATATGCTGTAGTACGTGAGTCACTGAGTCTTTATATCGTTGTTAGCTTTCAATCAGTCATGCTGCGTACTTAGCTTACATATCTGAGGTCATCAAATTTAATTAATTTAATTCGTAGACGGTTCTGTCTGTTTTATTGGTCGTTTTATTGTTAGAAATAGCGCTATAGCATAAAGTAAAGTCAGCAGTTCAGAGATTAGTTTCATTCTTAGCTGGCAACACTGCCGCGACACCATTGAGCACATATGGTCAGTACCAGTCACTGCAAAATTTAGTTCAAAATATGGAATTTTTCAAATTTAAGTCTTTCATCGGTAAAGCTAAGTGATTAAGGAAATGCGCACTTGGTTCTGCAACCAGGTTGTGTTTTTATACATTTAATTACTTTAATTTTATTTGTTGTTGTTGCATTTTTTAACCTGTGGCATAATAAATATTTTTCCTTTGATTTCATTTTTAAAATCTTAAAATAATAAGATATATAAAAATGAGCCCTTTGAGCCCGAGCCAACCCCCTGTACTTGTGGTGATCCCTGCTGATCAACGGACGAAGCTTTGGCGAACGGTCCCTCCCGTTGGCTGGGTCTCAGTTAGACCCGACGGTACCTGCGTTTTGGTAGGGTATTTTGCCGTTCTGGCTAGCTACCACCCTCCTGATAAAGCCGACCGAGACATATTACATGCGTGTTTCTCTCACAGTATCTGAGTGTTACTGACGTCCATGGGTGGGGATGACCACTTACCATCAGGCAGCTCATCTGCTTATAAGTTATAAAAAAAAATTTGAATGATTCCATTAAGCACACAGTACATTATTTAAGGATGACTTCATAAAAGGGTGTTCAAAAGTGAAGAAATTATAATGAAAAATAATTTATATCAGCAAACAACAAATACAGTAAAATCAATGTCACTAGCTCCCACACTAGGATTCCCTGTGTTGTGGGAAGCTAGGATTCACCCTTTCGTAAATAAATAAATTATGTATACCTAATGTGTAGTTTAGCATACATGTCGATTCTAAAACAAATTTCAAGTAAGCAAACTTAACCTGAGTTATAAAATACATGTCTATGATACTTCTGTGTACGAGTGTTATATGTATATAATTGTTTCATTTATCTTTGTACTTGATAACTTGGATTGTTGGATATTTTATCTAAATATTGTTATCAGAAAACATTCTTAAAGCGACTCACAGCGTCGCAGTTGCGTTGTATCACATAATTCCCATGTGAACTAACTAGCCACACCCAATACCAAACGCACTTTCTAACCGTTATCCACGTGAAAACCGACACAAAACGCACGACGAGATCGACATAAAAAACGTATATTTACGATCACCTAAAACGTTTGTTTTCAATGGAAAGCTCATGAAACATTCAGCGTCACTTATTTGTAAGGCGACAGGTAAATAAAATATTTATCTGTATTTATTTATCCCCGTTGAAGTCTTACAAGAGCCGTGACAGTGAGCGGACCCGTTTTTAAATCGATGACAAGAATAGGCTCTATGGTTTTTACGATCAGAAGAACTGTTAACTGGGGTCTGGAGGGCGGAAGCAATAATTTACATTTTATGTGACCAGTAGCCCTGAGACATGCGGAATCGAGCCATCCTCATAGTTTTTATGGCGCACCTACGCTACATTGAAATTTGTTCTAGGTAACAAAGTTTCCGAGATTCACAGGCAGATAGCGTACAGAAAGCCATGGACTTGTTTGTAAAGGCCTGACCACAGTGCGCTGTTCATTCGTAGACGCAAAAGGACGTATTTGGAATATATATATATATATATATTTAATAAACATATTATATATCGTCCAACTTTGATCGGGTTGGACTATAATTTATACGTAGATGATCATTAAAAAAGTAATAGTTTTTTGTATTGATTATACATTATTAGGTTAACTAACATTTTATATAGCCTATCATCTGCGCAGACACGTTCTCGCTACATATTAATTTTCATTAAAATCGGACAAGCTGTTCTTGAGTTATAACGGTGCATTACACGGTATGACGGAACGGTACAGATAGATAGACGGACAGATGGACAAAAAATTTTGCAGTGTTGTTGCAAAGGATTGTTGCAAAATGAATTAATACTAATTTAGTAACAATGAATTTCCGCACAATAACGCCTGAAACTATCAACTACATATGTCCATAGCTTTATTACAAAGGTACACTAAATCAATTTAATAATATTGTTTAAATTGACAAAATAATATTTGTTACTTCTTAACCCATACTAGTGTAATATTAATTCGGTCGTACTGCTCGACAAACGCAATACGATCGTGGCCTTAGTCATCACGCCGGTCGGTACGACTGAACGACGGACGGCAGAAATAATGTGCCGTTGCGCTGATTTTCTCGGCCCAGTCTATTAAGTGTAGGTAATGTGACTGTCTAACTACCGAATGCGTATTTCACGTCCAATGGACCGATCTAAGGAGAAATAACGCCATTTTATTTGTAGCGATCACTGAACACCGCCGCGGAAATATTTCAGTGGGCTCCATTAAATAGAGTTGATTTATATTGTTTGTGGAAAGACACGTTCTCGACTGTATCGTTGGTTATCTTCTCGTCAGTCCTGTTATTATATTTATTTGGATGTGTAGTGTCAGCTTTTGAGAGAAATGCGTACTTTTGTATATATCATGTTAGTACATTTTACCCTTTATATATTTTTTTAACATACCAGCATACAGAGATCACGTCAAGACGTGATGTTGAATGGTCACTATCGACAGTAAGACCAAGGACAACAACGACACATGTAGCAAAAGATCTCAACAATATTTGCTTTTATAAGTATCGTGTCTTGACTGTAAGGATTGATATTGGCGAAAGTCATTAACTGTCGTGACGCACGGTGTTTAATATTATTCTTTAAATAATAGAGATCCTGTCTGTCGAACGTTTGATTCCTGGGTACGATTGTAGGCTGAGACAAAGATTTATTTATCCAATCTTTATTATACCTTACATACACACAGGACCAGAACGCATACTCAAGGCTAAAAGCATTCTCCTTCAGGCAAGCTGAATTAAAAAAAGTATTTTGTGTTGTGTTCTCATCATCTCGATATGTCGCACGGTTCCTTCACGTCCCTGCAATCGATTCGTAAAAAATGCTATCTAAGATTAATATGAATTATACAAATAGTTTTAATTTTTGATAAATTATTTTGGATCGTATCGAATTATAATAATTATCTGCGTATTGCTAACTACATTAAAACGGAAACCTGATCTAACGCAATTAATAGTTATTCAAATCAACATAATCAATTAATTGAGCATTCTCGTGGGTCGCGGGACAATTTGTTATCGATTAAATTACTTACAGTAAAGACAACAACAGCAAAATCTAAAGATTTTATGATTATAATTTCTATTGTTACTATTTTGACTTTGAACCTTACTTATTAAAAATAATTATTTTCCTGTCACATCAATTGAAAGTATTGTGTATCTTTGTTTAGTAAGTAGTGTAAAAAGTGGCTCCAGCTGTCTGTTCTCGTTCACCACTTTCTTATTTACCAGCAGTCCGTCGTTGGTAAGCCTAGATCCTTCAGTTATACCTACTGGTTCAGCGTGTATGTCCCATGGCTCCTTCTGTTCCAACGAAATTTCAAGACCATACCTGTGAACTACAGTAGGCTGCTTATTGCATTGGTACTGCCACTTACAATCAGGCAAGCTATCTGCTCGACTGTCAGCTGCAAAAAATGAAATTAATTTATTTCATTCCGAATTTCAGTTTTGTTTGTACAATCATGTCGAGAGGGTTCTCTAATATAGCGGAGAGGAAATTACGTAAGATGCTTCTCAGTATAACTTTTCAAAACATCACAATATTATGTACCTATTGAAATGAATTCAACTAACATTTAATGCATACATTCCTCGCTACCATGTTGGCCGGCACCATTTCATTGACGGTGATCTCTTACCCTCGGTGGGCAGGCCAGCTTGTTTGTCGACAACCGACATATAAAACTAACATGTAGAGTTAATCGTTTTTGCTAGCCCTATTTCAAAACTGTTCAATGCAAAGTCACCAGTTGCCCGAGAATTCGTAAATTTGACTGCATTCGTACCGGTCCGCCTTCCCATTATCCGTTTAGTATTGTTAAAGGATATTACATTAATTTCTGGTTGTAAATTTACATTTACATAGATATTGCAATATCAGTGCGTTCAAATAGTAATTTAGTGGCCAAGCAATCAAGGAGAACAAGATTGCTTGGCTATTAAACAATCATTTAGTTACATTACGTAAATTAGTTAAGAAAGTTCTTTGGATAAAATTGTTGGAAAAACAAATAATTAAGCTTACGGCATGGAGGCTGATGATCCATTTACTTTTTAGTAAAATCCAATCTCTCTGCTTGAAGTGCCCTCCTAAACAAGTATTGAGGTTATGCAGCCGGTTCTCTGGTGACCGCCAGAGCTCGCTAGGCCCTGTAGCAACCAATTTATTAAATCGGCTTCCTCACTTCTTGGTGTTCAATGAGTACATGATTGCTGTTACGGTTCACTAAGCTCGGCTGTACCCAATTAGAATCTGTCGGTCAGCTCGGTCGTCCGCTATTTACATACCGCTGAATCTCATTTGATTGTGGTGCCTCATTGTGGTCCACACCCCTTATAATATAGGGCATCTTAGTGCGAGAGCGCATTTCTTTATACAATACCGGAATAGATACACGCCGGACCGTTGAGAAGAGATTTTAGTGGACGAAATTGACAAATATCTTGGGTAGGTTTCGCCGTCCCAAAAAATGTTGGTACTCGTACGTAATGTCTAATAAAATAAATAAACTTTCATACACTCACACACTTACATTAGAATCTATCATATTGTGGGTGGTACGGACACACAGACACGAGTCAATGAGAATGACAACCACCCACAACCACGGAACAAACATTTATCTGCCTCGGAAAACGTCTACTTCGACCGACACTCTTACCCGGAACCTCCTATTACTAAAACGGTATTCGATATACAATCAGCGACAACGCGTTTGTTTATTGTTATCTTTGAAAATGTTTATCAAAAATTAACGAACAATTGCTACAAAAAGTAAAATGTTATTGTACTTATCTTTACGGAGTACATTGTCCCTTACCATCAGATTGAATCGTTGTTAAGCATTGACCTATAATGCGCAATAAATATACCTAGCGACTTACATGTTTATAAATACAAAATTACAATATATAAATTACATGGAGATGCATGTAAACTGAGTAATTATAAAAATTATTCAAATGCCACTCAAAATACTTGTGAGGGAATAAAAACGTATTCAACACGGTTTATAACACTTAGGTGAAAATACCGTCACAATTTACAAAAATGAAGAAAATATTGTGACTTGACAAACCGTTGTTTTATATAAAAGAAGCCAAACTGACAAAACGCAAAAATGTGTTACCCAATAAGGTCTTTGAAATTTTAAAATTGATTGCCGCCTTGAAATAACTACAGAGGTGCATTACACGAACAAGGTCCACCATTTATCCTTACCGCTCAGCGAAACATGCTTCCTAAATAGAATGAAAAAATAAATAATTTATGCAATTACATGTTGGTAGCTTTCGCATTGACAGGAGTCATTAACCATATTGTACAGTAAAAATTTTTCTTTCGCAGGAACTTGTTTCTCTACATTCGAACAAAATATACGAGAGGGAGACTGAAAATACACACGGAACATTTTAACGTCTTTAATCTTTGATCTAGCAACTTCAAAACATTTTATCGCTTATCAATTCTTGGTAGGCTCGCTTGCCCTCCTGGTCCGACCGGATTACGCCCCCTGCCGACTATGTCAGCAAACGAGCAAATAAAATGCTAATTTCTGACAAAATCTCTTTTGATTAAACTGTAAGTAGACACGAAACATTCTTTCCCCAATCGTCAAGCCGGTTCCATAATTGACTGGTATAAATGATTCAATTTAAAAACGACACGCCAACGTTCCTATTGGGATTACCGTACGATCTTTACAAACCTTCGGACGGTACCACAGTGCCATCGCACGGAAAAATTTGGAATTAAGTGAGAGCCAAAAACAACCCCTACACTACAGTGCTGCCGGTCCTGCGGAGAAAGTAAAGTTGAACCAAAAATGAACCCCTTTCTCTTAAAAGTCATGCTACTCGCCGCTAGGTGGCGCTTTCTCAGCGCTTCCCGAAGCATTTATTCATTATGTTGTTGTGTGCGTGATAGAGCGAGAGCGCAAATGAATTATAAAAAAGGAGTAAAATAGACAGCAATATGAGTATACAAAGGCGTGGTTACATGCATGCAAACGATTTTTTTATCGCAAAAATGGCCGGAACTTTACACGTTTATGATCTAAACCATAAAGTCGCAAGTGCACGATTCGCGTGGCGGAGTATATTTTGTTTACTAATCATAAGGTTCGAAATGCAATGGATGTTCTGTGGAACTTACGCTGAGTCGGTAGGGGATAGCAAAATAATTGGCGTCACCGGCGTCGCGGCGTCACTAGAAAGAGAATGTATATGCATCTCCTCTATGTTAGAGTAGCGTTCACGACGACCGTTAGGTGGAGGGGGACGGTAAATTAGCGAGCGTAGTCGGTTAGACAGGGATGTCGCGAAAAAATGCACGAAAAAAAGCTATTTTCACTAAAGGTGCGCACCGCGATTGAAATTACAGAAACATGGGCGCGGTTTAAAAAATGCTCGGGGCGCCTGCGCCCTCGGTAAAAAGCCAGTGCGGAAGTAATGGGGGAAAGAGAGGTGGTTAGTGAGCACGAGCATTATGTGACGAGTTGCAGTGCAACGGTACGTCGCGACCGGCCACTGACGCAACCAACAAAAACAATAACGCTAATGATTGCGACTAATAAGCGAATATGTGCACGTGAACACGGCGCGACTAGTGATGGCGGATTTCAAAAAATATTCAGTGTATGTGTGAGTTGTGTACGGAACTGCAGAGACGTGTACCAATTAACGTAACGCGAGAACATTCGAAAGGTAAATAATAATGTTTTGTTTCGAATTAACGAAACTTCAAATTAATTACAGTTCTCAAATTTGGAGTAGGGATGCTATTTCACATTAAAAGTCAGTGGTTTAATTTTTTAGCATTTAATGTATGCTAGGATTATGAAAGTTATAAGTTTCTTGAGTTATGATGTAAAAAAGATCAGAGGCAGGTATTATTGTTTCAAACTTAGTTATATTCAAACAAAGTGAAATTAAAAACAAATTACACAGAGCAAACTCTTCTTTTACTTTATAAATATATCGAACAAAATAACACAAGAAAATATTTTATTTAAAATGTTTATGGGTAATAATTTCAGGAAAATCTTAAATATATTTTATAATATAAGTACAGTTCATATTAAATGCCATTGAATTCTGTCGATTCCAGAGTTAGATAGATTAAAAAATTATGTCCAATAGTGAACCAGAAAATAAAAAAAAGTTTAAAGTAGTTATTTTTCACCTATATTTACTGTTCCTGTATTTTACAACATTTTCATAATCAAACAACAATTTTAAGTATTGTCGTAAGTCGCGACGTATTGTCATCACGGCGGGAGTTTTCAATACACTTTTAGTACTATCAGTGAATGTCACTGTCAGTTACATTTAATCTGTGGTCGCGTTATCGCCGCGATAACGATAACGCGTCAGGTGAGAGATAGCATTGTTATCGGATAACTTTTAAAACTACTTTACCAGTAAGTATGTTGAAAATGGCTCAAAATCTTACAGTTTACTTACTTAATCATGCTTGAAGAATTACTAATGGAATTTCCTTTGCGTGTTTCTATTCAATTTGCGACCGGGAGAACAAAGATTTTGACATTCAAAGGTATTGTTAATTTTTTCCTCTTTTCTCATAATGTATAGATGTATGAAATTAATATTTTTATTATATCTGTTTTAAAAACCCGTTTTCGTTTATAATCGTAGGTAAATGTTATGTGACACTGAATTTGGTGAAAATATTTGTTACTTAGTTAAGTGCAGCAAATAGTAGTAACTAACTACGTTTTTATATATAACATTTAACAATACTCGTAACACACACACTCATAGTACATTTTAGATTTGAAATAGAATTTACATATATTATAATTATTAGATATATTCATATAATGTTAATTTTCGATTTTAATATTCGTAGTTTTTTTATAAACATGTCATCATGAGGTTTCTTATTGGAATTGAAAAAAGGAGGAACCAATTACGATGAACATGTAACTGAAATAAAAAAATTAGATATTATATTTTTATTTCTAATTATGACCAAACTATTACTATCTCAAAGTTTAATGTGTTAAATAATTGAAAAATCATCATCGTTTCAAACGTGTAGTAGTTATACAGAAGTATATTGTCTAAAAATTATTACTAAACCTGATCCATCTGTAAGTGTTCCTAAAACTTAGTTGGTAAAACAAATGGCCGACCGGATCCGACCGGTCAACTTTCTAAAAAACTCCGTCAACGCACACCTGTAATTAAGTTTATGATGGAGAAACCAAGGAGTCGGCCGATCGAATAAATAAATCAACGGTGAACAAATTAGGCTCGCAACACCTGTGCACATCTCGCAATGAACTGTCCAATAAATTGTGGAGATCGTACCAATAAAAGTCGGTACTGCGACATAAATGTACTTAGAAAAACTGGTTGAATATTCAAACTGGACTCAATGGATAAAATAAATCTCCTCGGGACTATAATCATTTGAATTTTCGATCACTTATTATGAAGATGGGACGCGTGGTTACGCTTCTGTCGGCGCGTACATAATTTTCTCTTCGTAATTTTAAATACGAATCTCACTAAAAGGCCTTTACACTCAACCCATCTAAAGCCATGGAGGCCACTACTACATCAGTGAAATTGAAAGGCCGTTTTCGTATTAATTATATTTTATTGTTGTACAAATATTACTTCGGCACTCGTAAATGCCAATGGTCAACCAACTAAAATGGTGAAACATGTTTTTGTCTAAATATACTGGTCGATAGCCTATATGTATTCCATGACATCTTTTTATCGTATTCAAATACAAAACATACTTTAATACATATTATTGTAAAGTATTTACACTGTATGATATTGGGTTTTCGTCATATTTCGTGGTCATATTTTTAAGGACTCCAATCAACCAAACTCACTTATTACATATATTTTTTATTTTTATTTAATTAATTAATTTAAATTATGGACATGTTACTTTACAATGAATATGGAGATGAAGATGTGTAATAAAGTTATGAGCTTAAAATTAACTACCCTGGGAAACTTGAAGTTACATTCATTTATAATTTTACACATGTCCCAACACTGTAGGTACTATGTACGTGCCACATGACGCGGTTACAGTATCAGATTCAAAATGTGAGAGATGACAGAAACTCCTTTATTAAAATTTCAAGACACGGCACTTCTCATCTACGCGTACTTACAAAGTCCAACACTGGCAGCTAGCTCACTATTGCCGTGCGTTCGGCACACACATGCGTTACGCGCTTCAACTACCGATGGTGTCTCGTCTCTTTTGCGCGCGCGGCGAAGTGAACCCTCACGCGGTTCAGCGTCGGTCGCGTCGCGGTCCGTTCGCTACGTCCGTCGAGCTCGTATACCTATCGCATAGGAGCTAGATTGGCGCGTCGCGTATTCAAAATAGGAGCGTTTAGTAATGGATGGGAACGTGTACGGGGGGTGGTAGTGTGCGTGCGGGAGCGACCCTCCCCCGCGCCGCGCCCCCGCCGCGCGTCGCTAGCCGAGCGACTGGCGCGCGTTTACACAATCCGTTGGTTCGGCGCGGCTGGTGCTCGCGTATCGTGATGTCTTTCCCGCGACGACGATCGGCGCGCGAACACATCGTCACTTGTTTTTTTCACTTCAAATTCATGCATCCGACGCGCTCTTAGCGGTTTTGGGACTTACAAGAATCGGTTCCAATAGGATTTCGAAGAGACATTACAACAACGTTTCGGATTAGAATATCTTGGTGACGCCACTTATGTGAACAGTTCAGAATTAAGGAGCATTTATTAAATCCTCAACTAAAATATATTTTCAATATATAAGGACACCAAACTAAATAAAACAGATTAAATATACGTCGTCCTAGTTTTTAAATTACAAGCATTAAAAAATACTGTGATAGTAAATCGACTTAAAAGTGAAGACCAGTGCTGTAGTGTTGGAATTACTAGGAACGAGGTACGGCACAAGAATACCTCGCTAGAAAATCTTGCTGAAGTTACACGCGATTACTGAGCTGGTAAGTGTAAATTATTTATTGATATGACAGTTGTGTGAAAAGTGGTAAAGGCAAATTTTAAAACTTAAAAAAACTTACGAGGTATATAAATTATGAATTACTAAAGTTACCAGCAACA
>DWPT01005827.1:0-11912 GCA_018251895.1 Agathymus mariae mariae
GGTAGGATTCGAACCTACGCTCCCAGAGGGAATCTGATTTCTAGTCAGACGCCTTAACCGCTCGGCCACGACTGCTTGCGAGTTAGCGATGAATTAGTCAAATGTATTATTGTTCTCTTGTAAATATAAAATATAGATAAAAACTACGACGATTATAAATGACTACCTCGTCCGATAGACATTACAGTCAAGACCCATGAATGCCAAGATAGATAAAAAAGTTCACGAAATTCTAAAAAAATATTAACTCAATCATTAACATGAAAATTAAGGTCAGTGATATTTTTAATATTGTTCTTTTTAGCATCAATATTTTTACATAGTAAAACTATCCAATCTATCCAAATAACTACCTCACTAAAATCCGCATGGATGCAAATTACCTCGCGCTCTCACCTACAGCTGCCCTGTATGTTTGTCTAGGCCGCTCTTACAACTGTAGGAACTATCTGGCCACAGAGAAAACATATTTTAATAGTTACCCAAGTAACATAAAATTCAACTTTTATGCTATAATGTAAGTGGTTACAGTTATACTGTCTCAATATACAATACTGTCTCTTGCAATGGATGACGTGTTATCTTAAAATTATTTCGAATAAAATATATGCCAAAGCCACGATGTTTCAAACTTCATAATAGCCCATCGTTCTTACCTACCGAGTTGGTATGGATATGAATGACTATAATTTTAAATGTTAGTACATTTCTAAAAGTAAGTGCACGATCACCAACTGCAGTGGTGAACGTTCTTTCTGAACATTACAACGTATAAAAATGGGATGAGGAATACAATGGGTCAAGAACGCCTGAATCGCCTCACGTTAATGAATATTTAGCATGATTTGCTCAGAGAAGTCGATATTGAAAGTATTGTTTCTAAATTTGCCCAAATTAAATCCAGAAAAGTTTGTTTGTAAGAGTTTTGTTCTATTTACTATCACAAACTTGATAATTTAAACAAACCAAGGGCGCTTCGATAGAATTTGCTACAGGCCCTGCGCTGGCTTAATTCAGCACTGTATACATAATACACAACCAATAGATTTATAAATATGTCACCTTTGGACAAGTAGTCGCGTATTACATGTCAGTCAGAAAGCTACATACGATGAAAATATGGAAGAACCAATTCTTTATTAACATTTTTGTGTTCAAGTAAGAACTTTAAAAACCTATTTTTTACAATAAACGAGATTTGATTTGATGTTTGTATGAGTACTGGAAATGCTCATAGCCAGTCAACTTGTATCAATGGTAAAGGCACGTTTATTATCAATAATTGGCAGTCAGAGCATGCAGCAAAGTGGAAAGTACACACTAGGCCTCTGCAGCTAGGGAGAGAGGTCCCTCGAACCGCAGATGGGATAGAAGCCAATGAATTGTTTTAACATTTAATTGCAGATCTACCAATGCTACAGAACACCAGGATATTCCTGCTGCCGCTACCCCTGCTGGTAGTGGCTTACCTGGCCTCTCTGGTGGCGGGCTGGAACCTCAGCCATATGCTGATGGACTTCTATCATTACCGAGTACTATAGTCTTACTCATTTTATGCATAAAATGAGGGAATAAGCCTAAACTGTAAACTGCTATTTCACAACCCACTGGTCCGTAAAGGCTTCTTTGGATTAATAGCAGATTTGTGAAATAAAAAATGCAGGATTCCAATCTAAGTGAAGGAATGGTGATATTATAAAAATTGATACCATGAGGTGTTAAGTGATATCTGTTCTTATTGTCTCAATCAATGGACAATGTCAAAGCACCTAATACGAATTCATTTCAATTGTATGAAATATTTTATTGTATATTATATAATATAATTCTGTAGATATAAAATCTTAAATGCCATAACGGTAACAATACCGCTACAAAATGTTAGACTTGATAAACTTTTGAAAACTATTTGTAATGAGTTTCTGTATAACCAACCTAGCCTTGTCTGTGGTTATTTACTATTGATCATTATAGAGGCATTGACTAAAGGTATCCATCCATACCTCTATAAAACTATATGATATTTTATTTACCTATCTACACAAATTGTTAATTTGAGTCATAGTCATTTATTGTCTGCAAAATTAATTACAAATATACTGCAGGACACGAAAATCGGGCCACCTCGCATTTTACGTTTGATATATTTAAAGTAAAAGATGATAATAAAATAAAATAATTGTATCCGAATCTTAACATCGAATAATTTTTGGAAATTCTAAAGTAGGTAGACTGTTTATTTAAATATTTGTCTGCCTCTGCTTGTATGCGTATAAAATTAAAACCACTAAATTATTAGTATAATATCAAACTCAAGACCTTCTCCGGGCAAGTTTTCCGTTCGGTAAATTCTTGCGGATTTTTCCAAAGCAAAGTAAGGGTTGCGCAGTAACTTAAAATGTGGTCACAATACATTTCTTCTTTAGAATTAAAACTTTAAATACTGGCATTTAAAGCCAATAGAAATTTAAATTAAAACCATAAAAAGTAAGGTGGCTCGATTTAGGTGCCAGGGATGTGAGGAAATTATGAAATTTTAGAAAGTATGCAGTAAACATATATATTTAATTTTATATCTACTATTAATTAATATGTGTAAAAACACGAAAAGTTGATTTGTAAATAAAACTCTTTTAATTATTATAAAGGCTTTTATTTTTTTCTGATCTTATTAAAGTTACAAATGCACCTAAATAAATAATTGATTCGATATTAATTAGAATACACATCCATTATTTGAAATACTTTCATTTGACATTAATCATCATCGAGAATTATTACTTCGTCAGATGAAATAGGCTTTGATCGCGGTTCCGTTTCGGAAAATGGCAATGATTTTTTTGCTTCAGGTCTTTTACCCACTACGAGGGGCTGTTTCGGTGCTGAAGTCTTCGTAATGGTCAGCGAAGAAGGTAACCGACTAATGGAGTGGTTTATCTCTCGGGATACGTTGTCATGTGATGTCGCTTTTGAAACAGATGGTAGATTTTTCTGGCGTTCAGCCAATTTTTCCTGCAACGTTTTACCAGGGCTGACCTGCTGGTGCGGCATAGGTGGCTTCGAATGCATGGCAGCGTTGACTGTCGAAGTAGATGCCATATGCGCCTGTGCTGGCATCGAACTATGACTGCTAGATTGCGAATGAGACGAACCTCCAAAAGCAGACAGATTCGCAGTCATCGATGCAGGTAACGTTGGCAATACTGTGCCCATGCTGGGCGCCAAAGATGATGTAGATTTCTGACTAGTAATTACGGGCGTTGGAATAGCCTTAACGACCGAGGTACCATGTGACGTAATCGACTTCGAAGGCTTTAACTGAGAAGTACTGGCTGGCGGTCTAGTTGCAGAAGTAGTTTTGGGTGCACGTTTTTGTTTCTTGGGTGGCGGAAGACTAAAAGGCGAGAATGATTGTCCGAC
This sequence comes from Agathymus mariae mariae, assembly GCA_018251895.1. NCBI lineage: Eukaryota > Metazoa > Arthropoda > Insecta > Lepidoptera > Hesperiidae > Agathymus > Agathymus mariae. Next base: position 3,421 of record DWPT01005827.1, read on the forward strand.
ACATTGCCGATAAAACTCAGCTTGGAACGAATTTTGTAAAGAATACTGGAAAGATGATTGTAGAGCCATTGTGCTAATGTTGCTCAAGTAGGACAGAGCTGCAGCGGTTTGCTGAGCCAATATTTGATCATTTGTCATGGGTACATAGCTTTGAAAGGCCGCAGCCATGTCATGCGCTGATAACTTTGGCAACATAGACGTTGTCGACGACGATAATGTTATGGCAGGTGGTTTAGCATCAGGCTTTGGTGGATTAGACGATGTTACAGCTTTGACAATCTCCGCAGCTTTGGCAGCCATTTTTTTCTGCAAATTTTTATTCTTATCTAAATTCGTATTTTGGTTAGCTTTCAGGGATTGACAATACCTCATACTGAGGTCGACCAAATTCTTATTTTCAAACGTACCGCTGCTGAGCAATTTATAACCATCTATAAGTAAGTTTGTAAATTGCTTTGAATTCTGTTGTTTCTGAACTCGTTGATATGCATTATAGATATCCAGCATTAGACTTTTTAGTGCTTGTTGCTCGACATCGCTGCTTTTTAAGTCTGCCTGCTGACTAAACCTAATCAATTGACCCTTTAAGGATTGCACACACAAGGAAAATGCTTGTTGAGCTAATTCTTCTCTATCGGAATCGCGTAAATATTTTTTATCGCGGTCTGGAATCTTTTGTAAGTGTAAGCTGAGATCTAGTAGAGTTTTGTGGTCGTCAATTTCTTTAAGTATTTCCAATGTAAGTAACACAGACCTATTCATGTGAAAAGGGAAGCTTCCCCCGCGGTCTACTTCATTTGAAGGTATTTTCCAAATATTATTGAAAAAATTATTATTTTTTCGCTCGCTAAATAAACCACCAAGTTTTTGACCAAATCTGGATGTAAATGTAGACAACATCAGGTCTCTACATCTTTCAATGTCTCTGCCTTTTTTGTAATAAAAATGATAATGAGCAAGACGATATATTGCTTTATAGTGTTGAGGAAAGCGGCTCGCACAGTCTTCCAAAGCATCAAGGCAGGCGGATACAATTTTCATGATCTCATCTTCAGTTAAAGGTTTCGACTCGTTAGATGATTTAGTCGATGTGTCGCTGTCTCTGACGGAATCACTACTGCTATCAGAAGTGGAGTCACTTGAACTAGAATCTGATGAAGATGTAGATGAAGTAGAACTTGAGCTATCGACTTTCTTCTCCGGTATGGTATTTTGATTTTCTTCTAAAGTTGCTGTCTCAAGTTTTTCACGTGTTTCATCATAGTTATGGAAAATTGAGCTTTCAGTTAAATTTTTACTTTCTTGGCCATCTCTGATTTCGACTAACTGCTCGACAACCATATTTGATTCCATATCTTGCGTTTCATGTGATGCATATGTTTCCTTAACTATAAATCGCTCAGTGTCATAAGATGCAGATCTTCTCACTTTAGCAGCAGCTGATTCCAATTTAAGTCTTTTTGCCTCGTGGGTATCCTCTTCGCCAGCATCGCTAACGGATCTTTTAAGAATATTTGCAGCCTGAACTGGTTCATCAAGTTTCATATCTTTTTCTGTTTCTGTATTACCGTCTTGTTTTTTTCTCCTTGCAAATGGTCCTTGGAGCCATTCTGTGATGCAAGATGTAAACACTTTCCCAACTGATTCTGGTATTGGTTTATTCTCATGCTGTTCAATATATTTAAGAATTGAAGCATGAACTCTATAGTGTAACTCTAAGACTTCTATGCATAGCTTGGTGGGTGAACTATAATTAATTTTTGCTGGATAGGTTGCTTCTATTTCAAGTAAACTTTTTATTCCTTGCATATAATAATCTAAATATATAGATGGTGGGTTATTTCTTTTTTCAGCTACTTTGCCTAACATATAGTAAATTTGCCATGTCTCTTCATTTGACTTCTCACTGCAATTGCTACTATTAAAATCTCCAAGAACTGTATTAAAACATTTCTGTGTTGTATCCAGCATGTCTTCTTTCTGCTTCTCCAGAGACTCAAAATCTTCCATACTAAGTGATTCACTAGCCTGTTTCAATAATCTCGAACAAAAAGAGTGTACAGCATATACAAAATTTCCATACTCAATCCACATGTTACAACGAGTAGGATCCAAAGATAATGAACGCTTAAAACAACGAATAGCAGTGGTTGCCGGATTTAAAAATTCCTTATCGTTTTTGAAATTCTTACAAGAATTCAACAAATGTTCTAGTTTTACAGCTTTAGCTAGTGATATTTGTGCCCAGGATTCAAATCGATCATTATTTATAATAACATCAAGAGTATTGTATTTAATACCCATTTTATCCTTTTTGAAATAATAATCTCCTAAGAGAAAATAAATGTCCTTCATTTTGTAAGGTAAAAGTGGGGGAACTACTGGTAATTTTTCTTCAAATCCTTTCATATATTTCTCCATTTCAGGAACATATTTATGTGGATCGCATTCTGGGGGTAATAAAGCTAATATTCGATGGAACAAACTTTCGGTATCTGAAGTAATACCAGATACTTTACCTTCTAACCCGGGTAGTTCTGACGGCCGAAAAATATCATACAATTGCTGTGCCCTGTGCCAATCTAAGCATTTCGGTGTAGCTTTATGGTCTGCCAAATATTTGTATTTCCGTCCATGATATCCAAATAGACAAGAAACACATTGCTCCATGTACTGACAAACCATTTCTAGGCACTTGGATAGGGATGGTGAACGCAGACGTGGTACAACTGTGTCCAGAATGAAGTATAGAAGTTTACCATCAGATTTAGAACACCATTCTCTCTTACCTAACTTTTCATGGCCAATGAATAATACCATTAATGGGTAAGGAACATAGTCAAATAATGCACAATCACTAGACGATGTACCTCTGCCTTGATCTTCCTCTCTTTGTAAAATATAATACATTATTATCCATGGTACAACAGTGTCAAAAGGCATTTCAACAGCATTGGTCTCAACCTGGTGACCAATTATTCTAATGAGATCTTCAAGCCCTCGACTAAGTTCCTTTTCTGATAATGCATCCAAACATGACAAACCTTCAGTGCTTAGTATATGCTCTATACTGCACAATATTTTGAGAACAGTCCGAGTCCACTTATCATAATCAGCAGAACCAGAAGTATAACGGAAATAATGTTTTAATGCCTCATGTAAACATGTAAAACATGACCGAAAACAGTCCTCTACCTTACCAAGTGCCCAATAAGAGTCTAATATAATTGTTAAATATACAGCAAAATTTAGTGATAATCTATCTTCCTGTTGTTTGTCTAGGGTTTTAAAATGTTCAAAACAGTCCACTACAATAGCCAAAACTTCCTCATAGTTGCCTTTGTTATATAGATTTTTAACTGTTTCTAACTTCATATTTCTTTCTATAAATGTTATTGAATCAATTATTTCTTTAAAATGTATTTCAGGTTTAAATGTAAAATTGATAATATTCAAGTTGTATGACTCTCGAAGTTCTCCTAAGGCATTAAATTCATACATTAGTCCATATAGGCACTCTAATTCAAGAGCATCACATTTATTTAATTTATAGATATGTAGGTTCACCCAGAGCTGTCGCAATATGTACTCTAAGCAATCAGTGCTTGAAAATATATAAGGTTTTAATGACAAAATAATTCCAATTTGCTCTACTACACTAAGGTCATGTTTATTATTGTCTTCTGCATTGAGATTTAATTTTTCATTTACAATTAACTCTTCTGCTAATAAATTAACTGATGTGTAATGGATAAGTTCTAGCTTATTGTCATCTGTGCAAGCTGGAATGTCAATATGATTATTATAACAGTTATTAGCTTCAATAAAAACTTTCCCAAGCGCTTTAGGCCATTTTAATCTCCATTTCCCTGCAAGAATAGCCAAATAATCTTGCAGTATATCAATTATATCATGCTTTTTCTCAGTATATTTATGAATGAATGATCTTACATCTTTTTCTTCATCTTCAGTGGCAAAATATTTAATATCAGTCTGCTGCATTATATTTTCCTGCTTCTCTTGAAATAATTTATTTAAGTCAGTAATCTCAAAAGATATTTCTTTATCATCGTTTTCTTTTTTCTGATCAATTTTATGTACTAAACCAAGAGGGATCATTCTTCTCAATGTGTCATAAACAGATTCGTCTTTTCTGTAGGTTGTCGTGGTTGCAGTATTTTTGCGACCCGAGCGGCGTGTACACCACTCCCATTGCTGCAAACAACTAAGATCACTTACTCGACGTCTACCTGACTTTTTCTTTTGTGTTTTAGGTTCAGGTGTTGATTCATTATCACTTTCGATCTTTTCTGTATCTGTTACAGGTTTATCTTTGTCAGACATATCATTATTATCATTCTCTGAAACATTATCTATATTTTTTTCAGTATCTGTAACATTTTCCTCATGTTTTTTATCTACTATATCTGGCTCCTGTTCATCATAAACTTCCATGTTATCATCCTGTTTTTCCATCTTAAACATAATTTCTAATGGACAGGCATGGCTGAAACATTTTTCTGTCATATAATGATGCATATCAACTAAAGCATCTCCAACCGACTTCCAAGATAACTGAGTTATAGGGTTCTTCAGTTTTAAATGCGGGAGTATATATTTAAACTGTTCTGCCCGCTGTTGCTCAATAAATATTTCTCTGATTTCATCAGCTTCCTTAAGTAATTTTTCAGCGTTTTCCTCATCAATTGGCTCATCATCATTTTCATTCCATTTATATATTGGGTTGACATATTCTAAATAATCTCTTTCAAATTTATACACTGTAAAGATATGTCTTCTGTATACCAAACCTCTCAAGTAGCCAGGATCTAATTGCAGAGCTTCATAAATAACAGCTATACATTCTTGCCTTAAATCTAAGCCTAATAAAAGAGTGATAATTCTATCAATACAAGGCCAGTGTTGTGAATTGCAGTCCAATCCACGTTTAAATGCAGCCAGTGCCATCTCGTAACGTTTAACCTGAATGCAAAGGAGCCCTAATCGATGCCATAGGGTTACATCTGTATCATCAAGCTCTGAAGCAGAGCAATACGCTTCAATTGCAGCTTCCACTTCACCAGCTGTACTCAACATAGCTGCTAAGTTTTTATAACATAAATATTTTAAAACAAACAATGGACCCTGTACCTTCTCGTTTGGCGCTGGTTTTTTAACATCATACAGTAACTGTGTGTCCAATAAGTCCTTAAGAAGCTGTATAGCATCTGGCAAGTTGCCTTTTCTCTGAAGATCCAGTGCCTTTGCATACTGTTGTGACGCGATTTCATCGAGACCCTCCCGCGCCACAAGCTCCTCAGAGCCACTTTCTTCATCTGATTTTACGTTTAAAGCTGACAGTTTTATCATTTTGTATGCATAACAAACTTTGCAGTTGCTTTGAACTTTACAATAAATATTCCCATAGTATAATTTAATAGGTGATGGCTTATTTGCTCATTGCTTCAAAATTGTTAACTATTACTAAATAGATTGTCAGTATAGAAGCCGGGTGAGTCAAATATATTTCTAAGATTATTTTTGTAAAAAATGTGTAATATACCCAACAGTGTTCTGAAGAAGTGTCTCAGTTACACATGCATTAAGGTAGAATCAGTTTCTGCACAGTCAAATTTTTCTCATTATAAAACAAACTTAACACTGAAAGTTTTACAACAGTAAACAATCAAATTTGACAATTTTCTCTTAAAAATAATAAAGAATGCATCGATGTTGATGTCATCGATGACAATAATGTCATTGTAACCATCAATCTTAAGCTTCTTCTGGATCTGTGATATTTGGATGTCATTCTTTCGGCCTGATCTGCACACTCAGTTGAAGCTAAGCCTGTACAGGTACGTATATTAATGACATACCAGATAAAAAAAATCTTTATTATTCTTGTTCTTGATATGAAACATTAACACTTTTTGTTAATATTTTGCCTATACAGTAAAATTTGTGTTTCAATGGGTATATTTTTATTGCGATTTGAACTTAACCCTATCTTTGTTAAAGCGGAAGTAAAAATGAATCATAAGCAAATTTAATTCAGTAAGGGTACATACACTAGCGTGTGATGGCCTTACAATACAATAGCTATTTTCTGTACACTACATAAATTAAACTTAGAGCTCCTGATCGAATTATTATATAAAGAAAACACCTAGAATAATGTTCTTACCTCTGAACCGGTGTATTCAATTACCAAATAAACTCACTTGACTCCGTACAGCGAAATATTGTTAGAGTTGACGACGATCCCATATTGACAGTGAGGCTAGAAGAGTTAGACTCCCGAGAGACAAACTTTCACTATACACTCTAGCGTTTATATTTATACAATGGTGAGTGTTCTGAGTGACTATTCAAATTGGTGCATCCAATCACCTTTCTCAACCTTTAATAGCTGAAAATTGAAATTTCATCCACACCACGTTAACACTTAACAATTATTCACCAACCGCTTTACGTTTTCGTTCGGTTATGGGCTTCCATCTGAGATGTTTCATCCGCGGTATGATATGGAGTTCTTCAAAAAGAAAGTTAAACGAATCCTTCAAGGCCGGCTACGCACTTACCTTGCTCCTGGCATTTCCTGTGTTCATAAGCAATAGTGATCAGTTATCAAAAGGTGGGTCGTATGCGTTTGCCCGTCTCTACATATATCTATATATACAAAAAAGTAGCGTAGTCATACTTTTGTAAATCGAAAAACAAATAGGAGTGGGTCCAGAAAGTTTTGTTGAAAAAAAAATAAGTTAAGTGCTGAACTACTTCTTCGATCACTTTTGAAAATAAGGATAGAATAGATAAGGGCCGTTAACCAGATATGGCGAAAGGACTAGACTGTTTAGAAATAGGACTTATATGAACATCTTTCAGGCCAAAGGAAAGATATTGAAAAAGATAAGTGGTTAAATGTGAATGTGACGATCTAGACGACAGTCAAAACGAAGTAATTAGACTACGATGGCAATCAGAAGATTATCAATTTACGACTTACGCGACTGCTTCTCAATGCAAATTGTACAAGGAATATTAAAAGTTATTAATTTACGGGTAGTATCGATGGCAGGAGATGAGAAATATTGGTTGAGAATTTCAAATTGATCTCTGATGTCAGTGAACTTGTTCAATTCTTCCTTACTTCTAGAGATCTTAATAATTTCCAAATCCTGCTTAGTCTTGGCGTGTAGGCTAACGTGTTGCATTATGTTATCGTAATTTTAAACATTTGGCTACGAACCTCACTTTCATAACAGTGTAATCAGCGGAACTAAGTTTCCCTAGGAAAGTTTCAAATTCAAATTCGTTTAATACATTTTGTAAATACATGTCATTTTTTGTTTCTACTACCGTTTCGAAAAGGTTCTTTAACATTAAGAAACGGCAAAAGAAACATCTTTTAAAAGAACATATGGTAGTTACAAAAGTTTAAGCCTGCGCGGAACTGATCTATTATTTCCACTATTATTTCCAGACATCCTTGTCAGTCATATATTCATCTATACTATGATATCCTTTACCTATAAGATGTGCTTTAACTCGTCGCTTAAAAGTTCCAATGGGTAACTCACATATCATTTTTGGAACCTTACTGTAAAAACGATATTTGTATGTATTTCATTATGATGACTCCGTTATAATCGTGAGCCTATTATAATGCTAAAAATTTTGGTTGACTTTACTAGTTCAAACAACACCTCATTTAAAAATACTATAAGTTGGCACTTGTCGTGAAACAATAATAAGAAAATTGAAATAATAACGGGACAATAATACATTTCGTTTTTTGTAGCGTTTCACTTAAAGCTATTACATGTGGACCAGTGTAATATTACACAGCAATACAATACAGCAAAACAGTAATATTTACATCGTTGTCACCACGTTGTACCATTTAAGTCAAAACATCTACATTATAAATTAAGGTATCAATAGTAAATAATACAGTTTTACACAAGTCACTAGTAAAATAAGAAAGATCAATGATATAATATTTAAAACAGTAACTGTCCTAATATTGATCCCTGGGACACTGCCATGGTAATGTTTGCTCAGGTGATTCTACTCCATTAATAACTAATTACTTTTTGAATACGCTCACAACCATAAAATTTTATAAGGCTAATTGATTGAGATACTACACTACCTAAGTTTTTTCATATACAGAGTGTCCCGTAAGTAGTGGACCAACGGGATGTGGGTGATAGAGGGGATGGATTGGACGTGGAGGTATAATTGCATGGCCACCATGTTCGCCTGATCTCAACCCATTAAATTAATTTCTATGGGGCGGAGGAGATTATTAAGGAGGCGGTCTATGAGAAGACTATAAACAATGAAACTGAACTAAGACAAAAATTAAACGGCGCGGCTGAACTTGTCAAAAATAATGTGCTAGCTTTAAGAAATTTGAAAAGAAATTTTATAAGACGATGTTGGTTATGCATAAGAGCTAGGGGAAGGCATTTTGAGCATTTGTT
>DWPT01005828.1:0-11910 GCA_018251895.1 Agathymus mariae mariae
ACGCTTGAGCCAACTTTTCGAATATTAAACTCATAATTTCAAAAATGGGTTTTAACTAACCAAATTAACGTTTACTTTAAATTTACTGCGAATTGCCACCATCAACCACCAGTTAGAGACTACCCTATATGAATGAACGTTAACTTCCGAAATGTACACAACTCTTTTAGCACATACCAATAAAACACTATCATATCAAACTCGTACAAAATTGTTTGAAGATTCAAGTTGATTCACTGCAGAATTTGGTTGTAAGAGAGTTCATCCCTATGAACTCTTAAGTCACCCATTACATGACCTTCGTTTGATTGTTTCCCTATTTTTTACCCATATATATAAAAAACTATCTCAAACAAACTGCCATGTACCTAGCATTGTCTTAAATATAAAAAAATATAAGTGCCGCTCGAATGCAGATTTGCATTTAGAATTTAGAATCGTGCAAAGCAACCAGTATTCATACAACGTAAATCTCACGTAGTGTTACGAGATTTATCTACAGTAATACCTTCTTAAGAGTCAAAGGCATGAACGGTGCCCGAGGGGATCATGAACCTCCTCGGGTTCATTATGCAACCGTTGTAATAGATAATGGATAATAAATGGATAACAATAATGACAAGTGATATTTAAAACGTATTAGGTGCTCACTGAGTCGCCACTACGTGATTGAGTGAGACAAATTAGATTAATGCATTAGATAATTAGCTTTAAACTTTCACTTTTAGGGCGGAATTGCCGTAACTAAGTCGCGCTAAATTACTTCTTAGTACCATTATTATCCGTAAATGTACAATTATCACGGCGAGTAACAAAAACATTTTTAAAATTGTCGTTACGAAAATGAAAGTAACGTTATGTTATGCGTGTTTTTACTTACACTTCATCACTAGCGACTGTGTTGGGTGGAAATGTGTGCAATTAACTGGATGTTTGCATTGCTAAACCTTTGCGTAGCGCGCGCCGCGCATTTCGCCCGGCACCGTATTTATCTCGTACACTCCTCTCGGTTTTGCAAAAACTGCACTGCATTTTTTACGATTTTGTAACAGCCTCCGCAATTACTACGGCAAATTAGAAGACTTAAAAAATATTTTACATCTTAAATGTAATGATAACAAACAATTATTGTTGCTTAAAATACAATAATTTTGAGGTGTCCTTTTAATAGTACTCAGTATAATAATTATCCTTCTAAATATATTGGTACCTCTTAATAAATTCCAGGTCGCATTCCCATCTAAGAGGAACTTTCTCTGATAATGCTGTGGGGTTCGAGGTAAGTATCCATTATATCTTTTACATTCGACGCGGTGCCTCCGTATCAAAGTAATTACCTCTCTCCATATTAATTACGTTCAAGAACTTTCTAATACGGGAGATAAATAGCAGTGGTGACCAATAGCGGGTGGCATAGGTAATGAGACAGAGATGGGCATTTCCACAGATGGATGGGAGCACTCGTCGTCATTAAGTCGCACTGGCTTGATCTATGAGTACATCTCCGCTCGATATTTATGGCGGTGAGGACTATTTTACATTATAATTTTCTTATCATTACGTTAAAACTTAATAGGAAGCATCGATTTTTTTTTATAACTTACGACCGTACAATTGTGATACAGTTTTTGTACTTGACGATCTGATACAAATGTTGTTAAATTAACACTAGACTACGAAACTTTTACAACGATAATTGAAAACAATTAAAAATTTAAACTTCTTTATATATTAAATACTCCTTGTTTGTATGTACTCGTAAGTCTAGTGGTTCAAATACGTGTCCAGCCCACGTTTGCTGGTACCTTTTTTAATAAAAAAATTAAGAACACAATAATTAATTTTATAGATAGTCAATTTGTGGGATATTAGTGATAATTTAATGAAAAATTGACAAGTAATAAAGTTATGAACTCATTTTATTAAGTTATCAATGTTTAAATAATGAAAATGAAAGCTTATCACTATTCATTGAATTATGAAGTAAAATTATTATCTGGTAGCTTAGAATAATTTATATGTATACTAGGTAACTAAATATAAAACTGTAAAAATAATATTTTTTGGGAATTATAATGAACATTGTTACCGTTATAGAAGTAAAGGTCGCAGCATATGTAATAAATATATTTGATCATGTTTATATAGGTTTCTTATCGGTAAAGAGATCAAACCTATTTTTATTAACTATTGTCTGCCTGTCTGAAGGTATCTCACAAATCCCCCAACAGGTAAAGCGAGGCATGACATATTTAAATACGTGTTAGGGATTTGGCTTCTCTTTTCTTCTTGTATGTCAGGTGTGAAATTTGTTTGTCAGAAAACGTATTTCACACGACGGAAGGAAAAAGATTTTCTGCGATATTTCTGTGAAGGGATAGTAAAAATAGATTTAAATTTTTTTTTGTTATTATTGCAATAAACAGAAATAGCTCTAATTTTGGGAACTCTGAAAGCCGTCATCTAAAATAATTAAATTGAGTAGGTAAACATGACGCCCCTGACAACAATGAGTAACAATATTTTGATGCGCCTACAATTTGCAAATTACATCTCGGAAGTAAATTGAGGGTGAATTACCAGTAAGCTCATAACATTTTTTTGTGTATTTAGTAAAACATATTTTTTTTCTGAAATTTCTTGGTGACTAAAACTTTAACAAAAACATTCAAATGAATAACTGTTATATGCTGAAAAATTGTAGTAATTTGCAACCTGATTACCGAACAATATAAGACGTGATATTTTTTTCCATATAAACATTATTATTTAGGTTATTATTAAAATAACAGATGACTGACAAATGATGCAATATTAAAAGGTGTGTCTTTGCTCTCGGTTACCTACCAATGTACGTATATAATTATATTATAACATAACTACATCAATAGTGTTGAAAATAAAGTGATCTAAGAATGGACATTAACATTTTGCTAAAGTAGATTTCATACGGAGAATTATATGTTACCGGTGAATATTATTCGTATATTATCATACATTACCAATGTCCAATGAATTTTGATTTGTATTTGCTTACCTGAAAAAGAAAAAAGCAAATGAAACATATGTAAGGCATATTATAAAAATTCATGGAGGACATCTCTACATAAGTAGAATTCCAAATGTTGCGAATGTCTGTGTATGAACGCAACCGAAGTCAACCGAACAGATAAACTGCCCGCTCGTTTTCTCAATTTTCTCTCTAGATAGATATATAAATAAAATAATTTGTTGCATGTATGGAAGATTATTAGTTAAGAAAGGCTCGACTGTTTTGGCTGACTTTCTTTTTTGTGTTCGTAATTTTCAGGAAATTCCAAGGTTCGTAAGAAATAAAATATTTAGAAAATCCATTGGAAATGTAGAATATTTGGATAATATTTCATATGTAATTCTCAATTTAAAATTTGACGTTCATAAGTTCACTATTTTTGCAGTTTTCTTCATTAATAAATTATACCCGTGCGAGGCCGCGGCGGGTCACTGGTAAAAGAATAAAAACGTTTTACTTCGTGAACTAGTTAATGTATAAACAATTAACCGTAAAGCTTAATTCTAATCGTTGCTATATGGAATTATGAACAAATAATCTTACTACAACTATTTTAGGCTGGTGTCTTTAACTTTGATCTCTCGCACGGCAAACTTTAGTTCTAATTGTGCGCGCACATTTAATTTCATAAATGATGTGCGTATTATATATTTATGACTTGCTTTGGTTAAGAAAAGCATCGTATGAAACTTGTGTACCAAAGAGTTCCTCATAATGTTCCCAAAGATTTGTGCAGTCTACCGACTAGCTTGGACAACTTAGCCTAACCCCGACCCGAGACCCGAGCCGAGCAGTGAGACAATTATAAGTTGTATTAATGCACATAAATATTCTTATTTGCATTAAAGCAAGTTTACACTATGTTGCGTAAGTTAATCGATTTCTAACCGCTTGCAACATATGGCGTAGTTCTGCAACATCCGTCCAATGATCAAATGTACAGGCACGTGAGAAGCGTGCTTCAACCCGTGATCTAACTCACGTGCCCTATATTGTTTTAATAACATGCGTATCGTAGAACGCAGTTGATAAGTATTGGACATAAAAATATTTAATTTATTTTTAATAACATAAAAAAAAACATGTCAACGCATTGAAAAACGGCGAAGAATACATCAATTAAGACAACTAAACGATTAGTTATACATATATACAGATTATTACAAATTAATGTATTTTGCCTTGATTAGACATCATTAGGCTTACGGACATTTTATATAAGTTTACATCTGCGCAATCACGTGTCTCACTACATACCAATTTTCATTAAGATCGGCCAAGCCGTTCTTGAGTTATAACGAGACATACAGACGTACAGAGAAATTCAAAATGGTCAAATTGATCTCAATGATTCATATAACGAATATATATCGTGAAATTTTACAAAAAAGTGCAATGTACAGACAGATAGAGAGGCTCAATGTAGTAGCATAGATGGATATTGCAACAAATACATATTTGTACTATAATGAATGTTTACACCTTTATACAGATACCGTTTTTTATTTCAAATCACTACCAAGCTGACCCAATTTGGTAGTGTACAGTGTAATAACATTAGTGTCTGTTACGTATTGCATTTACTTTTGTTGTACACGCAGAAAACATGAAAACGTTAACGTCTGTCAAGTCTGCCGTTTTCCTGTCATTGAACTTACCAACACAACTGGAAGTTCACTCTCACTACCAAGCGAAAGTCAGCTATTCAATCTAATACACCCATCGATTGATGAACGCCGTTTCTATAGAACTAACATAATTGCACCCACACATTCCATTCAATAAGTTTCCCATTGATTTCGAACGCAAGTAGTTTAACTGCTTACATTTCTACTCGTATTTTAAATGTTGGTTTTGTGACTGATTATATACTGATTAACAAACTAGTCACGCAACTGAGACATTTTATGATGTTGGAGAAAATTAGGTGAAATACAGTTACGCTACTTTCTTGATCACTTGATCTGCAACAAAATTACGACAACGACTTGCACAAAATTATTGCTCTACGACTCGTTGGCAAGATACGAAACGGAAGAAATAGTGTGTTATTACACGAACTACTTTCAATCTCGGACAAACCGACTCCAGGATGCAATTACTTGGGTAGATATTAATAAATAGAACGAACAAAAAGGTGGCGAGTAGCGGTGTTCGCGGTGGTAAAATGGCGAGTTCTAATGCGTCGATAACTAAAGGGAAATGATCGTTTGGTTGGTTTCACGTGTGTAAACCGGACGCATCTAATGCAGTTTCTCTTTAGCCAGTAGCAGGGCTCGGTCAGTTACACCGCGGGCTAAAGATAGAGAAATTAGCCGTGCAGAAGCGCGCAAGTGAATGCACTCGGGCGCTACGCTACGCGCTACGCTCTCGATAGCGCGTCGCCGACGACGCGTCGCGGTCGTACCGCCCGCCCGCTGCTAGGGTTGCAACACTCAAACACATACTTAATTTAAGAAATTTAAAACACCATAATGATAAAAAATATCACAATTGGCTCACTTGTTTATTTATAAACACTGTTAAAAAACTTATAAGTAAGGTTTACGATGGACCTTTGAATATGGTGAGAACGTTCGGTAGGTATTCGAACTATTAAAAAACACAATGGTAATATACATGTAAAAGCTTCCTATTACTCAAAATACTTACATAACTACCTAGTCACCTACCGATATTATATTAGGCATAATATGCAAACTTAATTAATTTATTATTAAACAGTAAGGTGTGAAGTCCAGAAAAGTAGTTGGACAACCCTGTAAGGTCTGCACTACGCCCATCACATATAAGAAGCGAACGTAACTGCGAGATCGATTACTACAAATTACAATCCTCCACAGAAATCCTTCACCTGAATAATTACCTTCTGCACCCAACTTGACGTCTCATCCCTATCATTTTGCAAAGATCACCCCGCTCACCTTCATCATGTTGTCGCGCACCTTTACTATATAGAGTAAAACAAAGTCAGTCGATCTGTCTGAACGTGATAATCTAAAAAAGTATTGGGTGGATTTTTATGCTGTTTTTCCAAATAGACAGAGAGCAATTAAATTATTTTTATTTGATACTGAAATTATGTTCACGCTGTATATTCGTACTTTTAACTTTTAAATGAAACCCTCATATAATATTTTCCACAGTAGCCATATTAAGCTTTGGGGAAAACAATTTTAAATCAAGTTTATTTGCTGTAATAAGTCTATTGTAGTTTTATAAAATGCATTAACTCAACATTTTTCGTTTTCTTCGAAAAGTTTTGAATTCGCAATTATAGTAAAACTATTGCAGTGCAATAGGTTTTAATTGTATGAGAATTAAAAAGAAATTCATTATTCTTTTTAAATAAATTATTGTTGCAACGTTATATAGTAGAGAATCTCCTCCAGTTTCAGTTCAAAGTTTCATGATATGATATGTATTATACGGTTCCTTTATAACAACAGTAGAATATATCAGTGTAAAGAGTCAGGACAACATTTCCACTATGCCTAAGTGATGTTTCTAAAAGCTATTGTTATCAATTGGATCCTTAACCAACATACACTACTAATACCAAAGTACAGAATGTTTGTAAGCTTTTTATTTTGACTATTAACTACCCAACGACAGTTTAAGATCACAACCTGTATACTAGGTGATATTGACAGTTGATAATAAGAAAATGTGCGATATCGCATATCCCGCTTAGTAAAGTGTACGAGTCGGAGGGAGGGCGTGCGATCAATGGATCCAATTACATGTCAGTACTCAACACCAACAATCATAGTGACTTTCCACGGTTATCCGTCAAATGTTATTTCTGTGGTAATACCGAAACGAGAGAGCTGACTGATCGCATGATTACACGACACGCGTGTGTCCGTTTATCCTTCACACCGTGAAATTGTATTCAATTGTGACTCAATCGCTTTCTAGCATCGAGAGCATACAGTTCTTAACAACTTCGAAATAACATGGCGGTGCAATACTTGGATACAGCCTTTTTATCAGCAGAACATCTCATCGATTATTATCGATTACGTTAGAAACCCTTATATTTTTGTATTACAATTTCATAACGAACTATATTCGGACTTGTGATTATTCAATAAATAGCTATTTCAATTCAGGCAAACTCTTTGTATTTAGTGATTAGATATACATTTAATTTTTTTTCTGTTATAACACCACCTGTAAACCTACAAGTTCAACTTCAATTTCGAAAAGTCATCAAGGTTTATAAATAAACATACAACAATAATACATGGCAATATATTTAAAACCTACAATAAAACTATCCTAATATTGCAATTAACTAATCTTGACACAACATATTTCATTCAAATATTTAAAAAATCCAACGATTTTATACATATTCATGAAAAACGTTAAATTGGAACTCATTTTTTGAAATCAAATATACCATTACATAATTTTATCTATTGTTATCATCAATAAAATAAAGGGTACATTCTTGTTTTAAAATATGATGTTGAAAAATGTTTATTTTAACATCGGATGGCTAACATACACTATGACAATGGATACATAAAACAAATAATCCCTATTTGGTTAACGTTGTAAACATGATCAGTTAGTCAATTTTGATCAAGATCAATGATGTACTTAAAAAGTATAAACCATGTCATTCACGGTTCAATAATAATTTAGTACTTAGAATAACCTTAAGTACAAAAAAAATGCCTCTAATATACACTTAACATCTTGCATGAGTTTTACTTGGCAGGAACCTCAGTGGCTGCTGTAGGGCACGGTCCTTCTCCAAACGACATGATCAGATGTGGACATATTTTAAGGAGTTTTAAAAGGTTCGAATTGTTGGAGGGAGAGGGCAACGGACATACCGATATATAAGTAGAATAATCGATCACCTATCGGGTTCTGTAAAAGTCATGAGCGCTACTATTTACTTAAATATAATAAATATCATTATACCATATATATAAAACAGACATTCGTTCACTATTCAGCAACTATAATCAAATTCTTTTTCATATTTATTCGAAAAAATATGATCGTTCTACAGCAGTGGATAAAATAAATAATACTTCTCTACAATAAACATAAAATTGCGTTCTAGTAGGAGCATTTGCCAGAAGACACTAGATAGAAGTCTGCAGTAAGACATTCCTATAAAAGCATTAATTATTGTTGCACAAAGAAAGTGGGAGCCGTACCGCAAAGGTTATAATTGAGACGGTGTATTCCCGTTAGGTTCGCCGCATTCATCGCTAACAATTTCCCAGGACGCCCCGGGTCCGCAAGTAATGACAAAATGGAGCTAATGAAAGAACAGACATCGGTTAATAGTAAACATCCTTGGTAATGAGACACCGCGCACGAACTTTGAACACGTTTCCTTCCACGCGCAATTGAGACGTACTCTAAACCGCAATGAGCAAGACAAGATTAGATTAGTTGTGAGTTTCTAACTTATTTATTTTTGCCCTTCAATGTAATACGAAACTAAATGTATAATGTTATTTTTTTCTAAATGTTGCTTTATTATAAATTTTAGTAAATTACACATACATTGAACTAAAGTTAAAATCTTGAAGACAGGCACAGTAATTAATTATAGATAGTATGTTTACTTTTTGAATACACTACTATATTTACTGACAGTTCATTCCACTAATTTCATAAAAGATGACCAATAAAGTTATTTGTTTTTAGTATATCTTCACTTCATCGTGGGTATACCAATTTTGTGGCGGCCACTGTGTAGTCTATGAAACCTGTTGTAAATTGTGACTGCTCCTACATTACTACAGGGATCTTAGTAGATAACATCGGAAAACGACTTTTCGTTTGAGATGTTTATTTCAAACTCAATTTTTTTTTCACACATCCGTCAGATTACGTATTTAGTTTATATATACACCCATCAACAAAATGAAGTATGTTTAAAACTTATAGTTAATCTCAGTACAATTAGTAATTCCATGTAACGTATAAGAATTAAGTGGTCTTTGATTCTGAATAGCTATTGTAAAATACGGATACTAATACAGCTAATACTAATTGATGAGTTACATGGATCTTCCAACAATAATATACGAATAGTGTACAAGACGCAGAATAAATCAGTACACTAAATTACAGAATAAATAGCTAGTCGGTAACATGTTCATAGTTTATATTTCTTTTTATTATCTGTAGATAAAGATGCTACATAAAAGCCGCCGCAGGCTGCGGGCTTATTCCAGATCGGATTCATTATAGTGTTCCATTCATTCATAATTCATATGTTGCATGTCGGTTGCTAAATTTATAGCCCTTAAGCGTGTACAGCTTCCGCGAAGAACAATTTGCTACTTAAATGTAACAAATACGCAGCGCACAAAGAAATATTACTGTACAAGCATGGCCGTATAACGGTCGAGCTTATTGCAGTCTACGATCCCTACTCGGTACACCTGTATTGGTCGTATTAGAAGATGCGCCTTTCACTTGTGCACATCGAAAGTGCAGCGTTGACGCAATTCGCAACCTGTGCCCTCAGATGTTATGCCATACATTTAAAATAAACACTTGAAAGACGGATCGTTTGGATGATGCAAAAACAAACCACGATTACTGGGTGAGATGGGTTGACTTTAAGGAGCATGTTATTACGACGTCAATAGTATCATGAATTAAAGCGTTTCGTATTGACATGTACACGCGATTTTGTTTTAAAATTGATTTATATTTGTTGTAAGCTTGCGTTTGAATTAAAAAACCTTTATACTTTACGTCTATAAAAATAACATTTGATTGCCACCGAGTTAAAAATTTCAAGGGAAAAAAGAACGAATTAGCTGGGTTCGACTAACGCTCTGCAATAATGTTATCAAGTAAATATTGTGTATCTAAATATAAATAATTACGGGCTATGAGCCATCTATTGAATGTAAACTCAGTTAATAATTGTACTAATTGTACTACAGCGTCACCTATGTAAACTTGGAATAATATAATATCTTCGCCTCGACAAAAGAATAGTGTGAATAGGTCTTCAATCAATAATACATCGAGTTATTCAGAATCCACACAATCATTAACAGGCCCACCGAGAGTTATAAAGATACATCATGCAGCATTTAAATACCCTCAATCGCAAATCTCCCGACTAATCATTGGTAATACCCACCTAGCTGATTAATATTCGTGACGTAAATAAACTACGCGAGAACACTATTATGTTTCAAAGCATTCTGATGGCGGAAAGATAACTCAAGGCTCGAAGGTACAAGTAGGGATAAATCGATGTTAAGATACCATGTACAAGAATTGGCATTGGTTACCGGTCGTTTGGTTAATGGTGTTCGGTTAACCACCTGTCATGCGGTTACCATGCCTCGGACAAATCGTGGTGGACCACCTACCGAGTACGGTCGTAAACATGCAAATTCATAAGTTACGCGAAGATACTTGTCAATGATAAAGTACAAGCAACTCACTTTAACAAAGAAAAAAAAACTAAACAGACAATGTACAGGTTTACATCTCGTTAGTTTTATGTGCTTCAGGGTCAATATAAGAATTAGCGTTCTTAGTGGTAATGCTGTTCGTTTGTTCAGAACACGTTTTAATAAATATCTACTGATTTTAAATTTATTATTTACATTTAAAATTAATGGTTTTATCGCTTTAGTATTTTATAAGTATGCTTTAGAAACAGTATGCATCTACTCATATAAAAATTGCACTAGCGCATTGGTACAAATAAGCGGAATGCGAATTCCGTTATACATCCTCCCGCGCAAGTTGCAGGTTCGTCTGGATCGGTGGTCTAAACAATAGATATTTTTAAAAAGTTATTGTTGATATTTCATATCTTATTTAAAATAATATAATTTAAAAGTTGAACACGTATTCGCATTGTGTATTTTTCTGGTAATCGAAATTCTTTCTTAATAATAAGAGGAATTCACAGGTGATATTTTCACGGATATGAGAATGGAGCCACTGCATTGTTCTAAAATTTAAATCGGCTTATAATTTTATAATTCAAATTTGGAGCAATACTCAATAATTAGATTACTAAATGAGCCAACAATGTAGCAGCATGAAAAAAAAAACGTTTTATAATTTTTATATTAAATTTAAAGAGCCAGATGCCCCGATTAAATAACACATAAAAAATAATACATTCCGTATTACCTTAACACTAAAATGTAGGGTATATTGTTCGAAGGACGAAAAACTTCTGGAGTTGATTGAAATGGTCACGGTAAAAAACGCAGGTCTAACCTGAGTACGTGGACTGACAACGTTAAGGAAACCCCCAAAAAAAATTAAGTTTATATTACTAAAGCTTAATCAAATATGCTTTTGGATGATCAACGATCACACTGTTGAGAAAGATAGTGGCAGTCCGGCATTATAGGTCATTCAACAAGAATTCGAAATAAAGCCTGTTATATTATCAAATTAACGATGTGATATTAATATTTAAATCTTTATCTATACGTACTAGATTAGCGGGTCTAGACATTAAAGTAGGATAAATCGTAATCTGATTCATCACTGAGTTAATTTTGTTGGAATTTAACATTTCAGTACTATCAAAGTAACTAACTAATGCAAATAGAGAAATAAACAAACATGTAACAGTTATAACTGTTTGGTCATTTGTTTAATTGAGATTTTCATTTAGGATTTCCTGTAAATAAGTAGACAGGTAGGTCCTCACATTCTATAATTGAATCAAAGTTTTAGTTTTGGAGTTTCCGGTATAAGAAAAAGGTCGGATATATATGTATGACGGCCAAGTTTCATACACCAGATAAGTTGTATACATTATATTGAATATATTTTAAACCATGTAAAAATTATATTAATAAAGTAGCATTATAAAAATATAT
>DWPT01005829.1:0-11910 GCA_018251895.1 Agathymus mariae mariae
CTTAAAAATAAATTCTACCGCCATACTTTGAATTAGTGCAAGAATATTGTTACTTTTTTTTGATTATCTTAACTAAATTTACTGAAACCTTACACTTGCAAACACAATTATTTATTGTTATCGCTACAAAAAATATGTTTCTTGAGAACAAATGTAGTTTCCTGGTTAAAAAGTATCCTAAATGATGACCCATAGTGTAACTTATAAATATGCCAAGCATCATCTTAGTCTATCCAATGGTTTTTCATGATATCAAAACGTACAATAATTAAAAGAAAAATTAAACTGATTTGAACCTGATTTTGTCAAAGTTGCTTATTGAATGAAACGTATTAAGTTTTGCAGTTATGGACTTATTTTGGATATGTTTTGCTGAGTATGGGGCCGTAATAATATGATCAGAGAATAAAGGCGTTGCAAAAAATCATAGAATCATAGAGAAATCCGTAACATTTTTTTAAAGAGCTGTTTTTAATATTCGAAGACAGTTATGTATTATAATATGACCATGCAGTCTTCTGTACTGTGTAACTAGAAGCGTGCAAAAAATGGTTTACTGTTTAGTTTTTTCTTGACTCTTTGTCTCTGTTCTCAACTACTTTATTTTTATGTATCTGTACACCGTGTACAGCGACATGTATGACTATATTACCACTAATCGAGTCGCAAATACGAATTGAAAGTCGGCTTCGACGTCCCGCTCGCCGCAGTTCGTGATTTTTTGATGTAACGTATTTTAACTTTTCGTAACCGTCGTAGCTTCAGACAAACGTTCTTAATAGATTATCTTTAATTTGCGGAGACACGTTCATCTTAGTTGTACTTTTACCAGTGTTGACTTTTTTAACCTTTAGCAGCTGTGTGATTTACCTCCCAAACCATTAATAATGAATCTACATCCGGCTAACGTGATAACGCAGCTACACATCATGAGGATATTTTAAATAAAACACCGTTGATGTTATCGATGCGAGATAACTATAACGTCATCTTAGAGACAGAGAATCAGCTGAATAACAGTTCACGCCACATTCTTTCAACGCGCCGACCATGGAATCATCCCTCTTCCATGCCGTAGTTGTCTCTCCACTGGCCGAACAGGAGATGTCTTCCACGCCGTGTCGCCGCCCGATGACTGCTCGCGCGCCGCCTTCCGAGCCATATTTAATAATTATGGAATACATCCAAGTACCTACATTACTTGTCGGTTGGTATCCGCTCAGTAAAAAAGAGAATGAACGTGTTCGTCAGTTTGAACAGAAAATGTAATTTTAATGTGTTGATGAGGTTTATTATTCTGTGAGAGCAACGTCTGAAGAAGACGAGCCGAAGATCAGGCTCAACGGTGCATCTTAGAGAGTTCCTATGCCGAGCGATGGGCTGAAAGATGTTGTTAATAATAATAATAATAATAATAATGTAAGAATGTATATACATTATTCAAATTTTATTTTGAATATCTATCTTAAGTATCACTTTCCAGATAGCATTACTTCGAGTACTTCCCGGTGTAACACATCGACTACCCGACGTTCTAGTTATAGCAATAATTCATAAACGTATCGTATCGATTATGTGGGAAAGTATCGGCTCTCAAGAGCCGGGTTTCCTAATTGGGGAAATAGTAGCGCTGCCACTGTGAACTGGGTTAGCCCATTACTAATCACTACTACATCCATCAGGGAAAAAATTGTTTTATCCGGCTGTGCGGTGCGAAGGGTTATGTGCTCAGCGCGTATATTTGTGTGTCTGTTCCTTTGTGGCGCGCTAGACACGATACGCGTGGGCAGATTTTATCAATTATTCTTACGTCAATCAATCTTAATCTCGTTGGTGACTCTCAATCTTGGGACAGAGATAATGGTAATCAAAAGTCGTTTAGGCTGTTGCCTTATCAAGTGCCATATGGTAAAGACGAAATATTGAAATGAAAATAATATAATATCTTTAGGTTTGTCATATATTTTTTCCTGTTGTATGACGAGTTAGTATGATGCACCATTTATAAATTATAATGAAATAACAATGAGGTTTTATTCGTAGTCTTTTAAACAAATTATTAATGTGAAAAATAATGTTCTTAAATAAAAAAAATATGTCAAACTGTACAGTCTTTGAAAGATTTTCCTATGTAATGTCCAGCAGAGGTTCTGTATTATCACCTATATAACTAGTAGTTTGACTTTCTTATGATAGCTGATATGTAAACTAGCATGTTCTATTTGTTTTGTAATAGACGACTGTATTGCTAATAATGAAGGAGAGACAACGATGTATACAGTTAATTTTTAGTACCTGAACGAATTTGTGGCTTTAAATTCTTTATGATAACTGATTCATAGTCCAAAAAACACGTTCTTTGTAATGTAACAACATTGAATATCTAATTTCGTGTGGCTCTTACTCAATAAAACAAGACGACGATGACATGCCGGTGCGCATTCGTTTATATTACAACGACTTATTAGCAATACAAGTCGAATCTCATTGCGAAAATTCACACAACACTTCACAGCAGTAATTCATTAAGACGGATCTATAATGTTGTACGGGGAGTGTATAAATAGGAAAATAATGGATCGCGAGATCGGCGCCGACAATTTTGGGCCGATATAACTCCGCTCAGACTTAAAAATGACATGCACAGCCCTAGGAAATCGGCGCAGAGTAACGGGTACTCTCGATGGAGCAACGTCGGTACGCTCTCGTACTAGTTCGTGTGTGAATGCACAGTTGACACTAGCATCTTTACTAAATTGGCTTCGATAATTCCGCAATCGCATCCTCAACTTCAACTCTTATTGGCCAATGTTGCGACACCTTAGACCAGCGTTTCTCAAATAGTGAGTCATAAGGACGACTGCGTGCGATGTGAAGTACATCTGAAAATTATATAAATAGTTTATATTTTGTTGTTCAAATATAACTATAACTGTATGAAGTTTAAGTTAACATTGAAATATTTTTTTTAATTAGAATTCCAGATGTTGCATCATCAATTAAACAAGATAAATATCAGGCGTAAAGACGATGGATGATCGTGAAAACCGAATCTTTTATACATTTTTGAATGAAAGAAATTCTACATTTTAAAACCGCTTTATTACCGAACAGCTCACAGTCATAGAAACATGACCTCACACTTGTTTGTACCTTTATTAAGAACGTTTGCTTTGATACGACTATCCTTTTTAACCACTTTGAATTGCGCTGGAATGTAAATTCTTCCAAAACCAAAAATCATATTTGAGCATTGCATTCATTATGAGCAAAATATTACCGAGTTATAGTTATAAAGGTTTGGGAAAACTTGATCTAGACTACAGCTTGAACAGGGTATTGTAAGTTGGCTTCGGCTAACGGACAATGTGTTGCCGGCTGTCGGCTACTATCAAACAAATTGTCAGGTGTTCCTATACGGTCCGTGT
Source organism: Agathymus mariae mariae (assembly GCA_018251895.1). NCBI lineage: Eukaryota > Metazoa > Arthropoda > Insecta > Lepidoptera > Hesperiidae > Agathymus > Agathymus mariae. The sequence goes on from DWPT01005829.1 coordinate 3,429, forward strand.
CGCCGGAGCGATGTATTGCATTCATCAATAACTTCGTGTGAATAAAACTATTAAGCTTGATTTTGTCTATTTGTATGCTGTGGAAGATGAATATTCTTGTATGTGGAAATACGTATTCCACTTGCATTGTATATATTTAGTATCGGAGATCTACTTGAAAGTGTGAGAGTATGAGTGTTTAGATAAGGCTTCGTGATATATGTCTTCTGTTACGTCTAGGTCAGTGGTAATCAACCTTAAAAACGTGTTAATCGTGGTGTCGCTCGTCGCAAAAAAAGTAGAGAAGAGTATGGAAGGCGAGGAAAGTGGATTCCTGCGGTCTCGCTCGCCCGATACGGAATTAATAACGCTAAATGCAAATATTTCTAATCCAAACACTTGATTTGTCGTATGTATGAAAATACTAAAATGACTTTTTGCGCTGATACAATCAGACATCTGCTGTAAATTAAAAAAATAATGAACAAATCTTCGTATATTACAGCGAATTACCAATCGAAACTAGTTTCCTGCAGGTTTAAACTTACTTTGTAATTACCATGTGTTGTTTTAAAAGATGTGCTGAGAGGTTTCTTTCTTCCCCTAAATGTTAAAGCACCTTTTCGAAACAGCAGCAGAATCAAAAACAGACGTGCGTAAGTGTATTTGTATACCTTTATTATTAAATGATTTTGAATTTGCCCCAAAGTTATGCCTCCACCCACTTACATTACCCCGCTGTCTGTAGTAGTGTCGTCGCCAGGCAACGTTCATTCAACAACGGGACATCACGCGACGAGCTTCCAAATGACGCAGTCTCGCAACGTCGCGGTCGTCGAGCGGCGAGGTGTGTACCTACTCGTACGTGTGAGTGAGTGCTCGCCGTCACGTTTTATCGAGGAAGGCGTTTATTGCATACATCTCCCCGATTCGATCAGCGATCAACGGACACCTCCATTTGTTGCTTAACCGCGCTCAATCCGGCCGTTGACTTTGTCGACATCGTATACTAGTAGCTTTTTTTAAGCAACCTCCCGAGTAACCGTTGCACTGTTCGCATCTGCTCTCGGAACGAGAGCGGGCAAATTCCATAGACCATAAAAGTTCGGTGGCCAATTACGGATTGGCTGAGTTCAAACGCGTTAAAAAAATAATGGATTGTGTCCGCTGTTTGCACATTGCTGTCAGTATACGAAACGTGCTGACTTTTCATTGGGAAATAATAAGTTTAAGTAACTTAACTTTAATAAAGACGAATCACGAGGCAACAAGTTTCCTTTAAAAAAAATAAGTTAAAAATGTAATATGATTCAGGTATGCGGATTTTCCCGCGAGCTTTTTTTCTGATACTTGTTCATAACAATTTATAATCATTGATGTAAACAAAACATTACGTGCATAAGAATACATGCTTAAATGATTTTCAATTTGAGTTTACATGTTTAAATTTTAGAAATATACAAACGCTTACAAGATTTGACCCCGACTTTCTCGTGCAGAAAATTGATGTTAAGTTTACTAAGTTATCATTAGCTCAAAAACTCCTGTACACCTTAGACAATATTGAATCAAAAGAAATGTTGTTTACAATGTACAAATTTAGGAACACGTGAAAATAATCAGCATTTGACGTAAAAAAAATTCGAGAAAAGTAGATCGGTACACAGTAAACACGTCGTCTCTTATTTATTTTTTATTTATTTATTTAGGTATTTATATACTTGATGACTATAATTTATTACGATAATTATTTTATCATTGGAATATTTTTCCTCATTCTATTGTAGTCGTTTTTTTTATTATTGATAATAAAGGAAAATCACCCAATTTATTAATTACAATATAAAACAAATATATTCCTGAATAATTTACGTTATATCTGTTTCATACATATTATATGTACGTATTGTAGATTCTGAAATAGACTCTCGAAAATAATAACTCGAGCGTGACATGCAAAAAACTATTATGATGTCTACCGATTTTATAGAACATCTATCTTCATGTCAACGGTCGAGATCGTTCGCTACCAACTCCTGGCGCCGAATGCCCGATCCACCGAGCATTAGCGTCAGGACTCCTCCTCACTGCGGTTGTGTGACTAGTCTAGAAAATAAAGTCTAAAAAAATGTATATATAGTAAAGTAGTATAAGTACATATATTGCTGTATATATATAGTAAGTTGGGTAAGAATCTTTGTATCATTAAATGAAACCTTACGCACGAGTCCGTGTAAATGGAAACGCTCATGAAATATTGCCATCCACGGTCATCCATCTGTTAGTATTAAAGATTTATACATTGCGTTTTGTTACAATATTTGTTACATATCATCACTTCCGGTGATTCAATTATTAATTACATAGACTTAACAAGTAAATCAACCATTGAATATTAAATTGTATAACGAAGAATGAATTGTAATACCAATATTTAACCTATGATTTAATATAATTGTTTAGTACCAGATACTGTCTCGTTTCCAACGCCATCCCTTTTTGTGCTTCCGGCGAAAACCAGGTGAAAAATTGTGGACACGAAACTCGACAGTCTCGACTTAACATTGGAGGAGTGAACAACTTGTAGGCAGAAATATTGTTTGTGTAAAAGAACTGCTCAAGCGTAACAAGAAATAAATACAGATATTCAAAAAAATATTTTCACTGTGGCTATTGCTGAAACAACCAGCTGCGGATATCTCCCGAAGTTGTTCAACGCGGTCGATCACTTACGATTGACTCGTGCTTGCTATGCGCGATTTACTTGTTGCGCCTTCTACATTATGTACTGTACGTATGTGAGTCACGTTGTCGACTGACTTATCACACAATGCAGGATAGCTATTATTTCGTTTCGTTTGTGGATCCGTATTTGTATGTATAAACATAAACATTTGGTAGATAAATGTATTTATTTTATCAATCGCGGCTCAGCGAGATCCCGAAACGTTAGATAGAGTTCAGATTAGGGTTATTATGAATGTGACATGGGTTTACACTCTGGACTGGACGTAATCTTTATAATATAAACCGGTGACCAGTTTTAACTTCGTTTCCATAAACACAAGCCTTTCACATATTCATGAACATTAACCGCATTCGAATGAATTTTTACTCGCTTTTTTAGTTTTTTTTTTACGTGCTGTAGACAGGATAGACTGTTCTCTACCAATTGACGGTATTACTATGTGCATATTTGACGCAGCCATCGTGCAGAACCTTCGACGATTAGAGTTCAAGGGTTCATCTATTCTTAAGTCTAAGCCAACCTAACAAATCACTACGTCTGAACAACTGACGAGGTAATGGCCAACAGTTCCCCCCTTTGGAGGTCGCCGATTTTTTTATCATCCAGTTTGAACCGGTCAGTACTAATACTCGTATTCGTACTCGTAGTGGTAGTGTTTATTCTACCCGTAGGGCCAGCTCGTACAGTCGACTGGGTAATGCTTTTTACGTTTTTTCGTGACTACTTTAATTTCACAACCGTACATGGGCGACGGTGATCGTTTGTCACAGTTGTGTCGGCTATTACACATAAAACTTTCGTCTATTTATTTACATATCTTACTTTACTTATTTATCGCTGACCCAACTCTAATGTTGATTCTCAGCTCATAAGTTAATTATGTGTTAAAAGATAAGAGAGAGAGAGAGAGAAAAGATGAATAGATGCGACATTAAATTGAACCTCTAACAGTCGAATTAACAGAAAAAGTTATTTTAATTGAATTGTTTAATTGTTTTAGTACTGGAGCAAGGTGATGCGCGACCGGTGCGGCTCAGCGGCGCGGAGACGACGCAATCCCGGCACCACGCCGCCGTTCAGTTTATCGCTGAGGATGAAGAGGTAATCTGTTTGTATATTATCTTTTACCATCAAGGTGAAATTGACTTTGTTGTAAAGTAAACCCAAGCATACAGTTGCCGATAGTTGCGTGTGACGAACCGCGACAGACGGTCGTAGAACAGCATACTGGTTAAAAAATGGTAAGCCTGTTGTACAGTAAACCCTAACCCAATTTTCTCTCAGATGTCATGTCTAGAAGAAAGATGGGAACCTAAGAAGAAAACAAGTGTATTGCTACTCATAAGGGTGGACGGCCACATTTGTAAGTGTTGCAAGTTCCGTAACCATGGTCTTGCGGAAGTCAAAGTCTGCTTGATGAATGCGACAGAATTAGCAGATGTGGTGGTGGTCCCATCTATATTATACTATTTCTAAACGCATGTTACCTAGCCACATTATTTGAACTTGTTTTGTTAGCTATAAAACTAATCGATGATAAATTTTGACAACGCCTGCTATTGTATCAACCGAGAAGTCGATTCAATCCGAGATAGATTACATGGACAAAGATGTTCCAATTTTTAGAATGTCATACGTTCCAATGAGTGAGAAACATATTATTGCATAATATTAGTTACATTAGAACCCATTCCAATTTCAAGAGTAACATTTTTCAGTGGCTGATGCTGCTGATGGTTGATGTTGACTCATATTCCCGTTCTTGAGTTACACGAACTTTCTATGATCTTTGTGAGGTTCTTTTGGGTGTTCTGTTTAAGCATAAAATTAAATTGTGAACCCTTTTGTAGCTGATAGAGCGAGGCGGTGTCGTGGTTGCTTCAGTGGAAACTGACGTTTCACTAATCCGTCCAAAGTGTAACGGATCGGATCTACTTCGTTCTTTTAGGAGTTTTCCACCTGATCGTTGGAGTTCTATCATCACCATAAGATGTTTAAACCCATGTCGAGAAAATTTCGAACGCACGGCGTAACTTTAGCTTAGCCAACTCTTCATGGCAGAAGCTTCTTAGATGTAAAGAAAAGTAAATCGATATGCATATTTATTATTAAAAAAATTCTTTCGCGATTTGCTTTAGCTTTTTTCGTGGGGTTTGGCGATTCGTATTATCGTGAGTGCATAGACCCTTGGAAAAAAAATTGAATTTGACCAATAGAAAAAGGCAAATCACGCCTCGTCATTTCGAAAGTGTTGTCGTAAGAAGTTATTACGCTTTGACACGGAACATAGTCAAATTACAATACCTTTTGACAGGGCTGCGAGTGAAACAAAGCTTTGATAAATTGAATCTTGCTTCCAACGAAGATTTATTATTCAGAAATTTAAATGCTTGTTAAAGGTCAAGATGTTTAGATAACAAGAAACACGACAAGGTTTGGCTTTTCGAGATGTTCATAAGTGGAAAAGGTTACAGACATCGGAATGTTTTTTTTTTTAATATTTATATAATTAAAACGTTCACACACTCACACCTCCACACTTGTCCTCTTTGAGTTGCGGGTGGCATGGACTACACAAACATGATACCACAAACACCCCTAACCTCAAAACAAACATTTAATACTGAGCTACTGATTCGTCGAATTTATGTATCGTTGAGGTCCATGAACCTACATTTACGTTCAAAACGCAATAAATGGAAAACAATAATCGAAGTGTCTTGACTTGATCTTTTACGGCTGAAGTATGACTGAGCGTGTCGAGTACCAAATGCCTATTACCAAAGGGGGTTTAGAATTTTACCATCGCTTTAACCACGAAAATTACGCATGATTCAGACACAAGAGAAAAAAACCTTTTTAATCAATAACTGTTTTACAACGATAACATTTATGCCGTGACTCCAATGGTTGGTCGGTTGGGTTTTGCGGCCACGACAAAAACGACTTGTTTGTGTATTTCAAAGAGCACTTCGGAATTCTCGTGCTTTTGAAATCTTGCCAAATATCTCCGTCAGGTTAACATGAATATATTTATTTGACGACTCTGTGATCTTCTTTAAATATACTATTAAGATTCTTTTTTTTAATTCAATAGTCAAGCCGATGATCCAGCAGGTGGACCACCTGGTGGCAAGTGGTAAGTAACACTGAAGGCATTAGGGATGTATTGCCGACCAAGATATGCAAGGGACCAAATCCTGTTTTTTTTTTTTCTTACGAATTAAGTAAATCGGAAACTTAGCTCGTCGAAAGTGAATCGCGCCGAGTACATTGTCAACATATTCTACCCACAGTGTCTAGTAATTGGAAAGTGAAACACATCAATCATAGTTCAGTAAAACAATCGTAATTACGGTCACCCAGTTCATCGATTGCCGTCACGTATATCTCAATTCGTATGTCCAGTAGTAGTCCTCACATAAAAACTCGGTTGATTTAATTGTGTCATTCGGTGTGTGTATAGTGAAAAATGACATAGTAATGAGGTGAGATTTTCGTTTCCTAGAATAGGTCCGCTCAAGTAAAATTCGTCAGTAAAGCCAGAATGCGTTGGAGCTTATATTCAACAGTTTTTTTTTTTTTATGAAAACCAATTATATGCCTGAAAATTCATTGAGCTATTTTTAAATCCGCATTCACTGTGTAGTTAATTTAAAATTTGTATAACTTTTTAGACGATTCCAGCTTCAGAATTTTATTGGTTACCTTAAACACGCAAAGTTTTTCGGTTGTACTCATTTATTTCCCAGTGGTGATAAATTTCCAAATCACACGAGGTATGTTAATTATCACGGGGAACTTTCTGACTAGCCGATGTCTATTTTACGCCATGGATCAACAAGTTGACTTTCGCGTTGCTCCGGACGCATGCGAAATGGCAGATGTCGAAACAGATCGCGTAACGGTGGACGGGTCGCTTCATTTTTATGTGGAACAAGCCGAAACCTGCTTCATGTTACAGTCCTTTCGTTGTTGAGTAGATAACAACATCAGTCAAATACGTAATGTATATATTACTAGCAAGCTGCCCGCGCTTCGGCAAAACTACGTCTTACGCTAGGAAACAGTGGCCACATTTATTTATTTCTTTCTTTAGAACCACATACAAAAAAATAATGGAACAAAGGCGGACTTATTGCTGTAAGCATTCTCTGCCAGTCAACCTTCAGGCAAAATTAAGAAGCGACGAAGGCGGTGCATAAGATTAGAATAAAATAAGAATAGGTGCAATATACTACATATAAATACTGTTTTTAAATAAATAACATATATACATATTAATATGGTATATTTATTATTAGTAGATATTAATTTATAACTTTTTTAGTTATGGACGGATTGCTATGAAACTAAGAAATTTTAAGTATTAATTAATGCTTACTGCAATATATTAGTGAAAATTAGAACAAAATCGTTTAAGTCGTTTCTGTGATTAGCGTGAACAAACGCACAGACAAACAGACAAAAATTCTAACAACTATTGTTTTGGGTTCTATTGCATTAATAAAGCCCCCCTAATAATATTTTTTCTCGTATATCTTTCATGTACAGAAAGCACTTTCATATATATATATATATATATGAAATGAAATAATATTTATTCGAAGTTGGTTTTTACAAATATTTTTCGAATAATTTGACGTGAGCCTTAAATGCTCTATATGTTTGGATTCAATTCGTAAGCAGGCCACTGCAGGGCAAAGAACTCGCGATAATAAAGACATACTTCACCCGCTGTTGCTGAAGTGTGGATTGTTGGAGAGCTCAATGGCCATGGTAAGTTTCAGAAGATATCGTCCTGTCCAAAGTTCTCCAAAGGGGCCAATGACTGCAATGTAATGATAATAGGTCAAAAAAATATTGCGCCGATCGGCCATCCGTCCGTTTACCGACCGTGCTCGTCTTCACAAATCATTCATAAACAGAAGCGTTCACAAACATGTACGATCTGTATGTAACAATATTTCTTGATCCCACCACACACTTGTATTCCACACTGGAGCAGCATTTTGGAATACGCTCCATGAACATGTTCATTCGATTACGGCGAGAGAACCGTGCCCCCCAATGTGTCGAGGCCAGAGAACATTGTACCGCAGATAGCAAGACCATTACCTTGCTGTACTTGTCCACTGACTTGGAAAATAATTGTGTGTGAACTAAAACTAAACTTATTGTATTATAATATTTTATTATTCATAACTTAATATTGTGAATATTTAAAGCTCCTATTGTTCAAATTCAATAAAGAATTTGATTCGATTTAATCAAAATAAATTCCATACCCTCTTTTAATGTAATTGACATAAAATTAAATTGAGGTCAATGAATTATTTTTAGTTATTTAACAATTTGTTTTCGCTTGGCTTCAACAATCGATTATAATATTGGTGTTAATTTCTGTGCAGCTTGAGTGTTTTTCTCTTTTTATACATTTAGGTGTCGGTTTTAAGAGTTATTTAAATAAGAGATATTCAATTATTGTATTACCCAGAAAACAATCTTAAACATTGTTTACTCATTTCTTAATAGAAGTTTGATTAACTAACTTTATTATTTTATGTCGAAGAGGCAGATCCATTTTAGGGATGGAAAAATCCTAAATAATAAGTTAAAAATATGACCAGCATCCGCGTGATACGTACATACAACTGGACAAACGAACATATAACCAGACAGACAGCGAGACTGATAGACAAAATAAATGTATCATCGATCATACGATATATATAGATAGCATCGCCTACCTAT